>CAUYON010167159.1:0-11955 GCA_963573935.1 Arctocebus calabarensis
CTGAGGCAAGAGAATCACTTAAGCCCAAGAGCTGGAGGTTGCTGTGAGCAGTGTGACGCCACGGCACTCTACCCAGGGTGATAAAGTGAGACTCTGTCTCTACAAAAAAAAAAACTTAGGATTTGAAGCTAACTTTAAAAATAAGTGAGGTCACCAGGAAGCATGTGTAGGGTCAGGAAAGCAGGAAGGGTAGAATTCCAGTGAAACTAGTATTTAGAAGTGGTCAGAAATAAAAACCTAAAGAGTGGCTCAGCACCTGTGGCTCAACAGGCTAAGGTGCCAGCCACGTACACCTTCGAATCCAGCCCAGGCCCACCAAACAATGACGGCTGCAACCAAAAAATGGCCAGGCGTTGTGGCAGGCACCTGTAGTCCCAGCTACTTGGGAGACAGAGGCAAGAGACTTGCTTGAGCCCAGGAATTGGAGGTTGCTGTGAGCTGTGATGTCACAGCACTCTATCCAGGGTGACAGCCTGAGGCTCTGCCTAAAAAAAAAAAAAAAAAAAAACCGGCTCAGCGCCTGTGGCTCATGGGGCTAAGGCGCCAGCCACGTAAACCTGAGCTGGCGGGTTCGAATCTAGCCTGGGCCCGCCGAACAGCAATGACGGCTGGAACGAAAGAATGGCCAGGCGTTTGGCGGGCGTCTGTAGTCCCAGCTACTTGGGAGACGGAGGCAGGAGACTCGCTTGAGCCCAGGAATTGGAGGTTGTTGTGAGCTGTGATGCCACAGTACTCTACCCAGGGTGACAGCTTGAGGCTCTGTCTCAAAAAAAAAAAAAAAAAAAAAAACCTAAAGAGTGGTTTTTCTCAAACCAAGGAAGGAGTTTTAATGGAGGGGGACAGCATATTTACTACAGAGAAGTAGTCAGGCTCGAAAGAAAGCATTTAGATTTGGCATTTAGCAGATCTCTGGTGGCCTAAGCTAGCAAAACGGTTTTGGCAAAGTCAGTGAGATTGGAATCCAGCCAATGGTGGGGTAAGGAACAAATGGGAGGTGAAGAAGTGATAATAGAAATCATAAACTACTCTTTGAAGAAGTTGGGCTGTGAAGAATAAAAGGAAGAGTCTTAGGATGGAAGATAAATGCATATGCTTACATAGTCTTAGAGGAAAGTGCAATAGAGAAGGAAGGGATAGAAAAAGCAAGAAAGGATGATTGTTAGAAGGACCTGTGAAGACCAAGAGATCTTTGTTAACAGAAAAATTTGCCTTTGCAGGAGACATCTTCCCTGAACTAGAGAAAAGAATGGATGCAGTTATAGATCAGTATGTAGATAAGGGATATAGAAGTTTAAAGAGTACATATGTCATAGCTTCAGTTTCCTCTTTCAGATAGGTAAGATTATCCTGGCTCGGCGCCTCTGGCTCAACAGGCTAAGGCGCCAGCCACATATGAGCTGGCGGGTTCGAATCCAGCCCGGGCCCACCAAACAACAATGACGGCTGCAACCAAAAAATGACCGAGCGTTGTGGCGGGCTTGGGAGGCGGAGGCAAGAGACTCGCTTGAGCTCAGGAATTAGAGGTTGCTGTGAGCTGTGATGCCACAGCACTCTATCCAGCGTGACAGCTTGAGGCTCTGTCTCAAAAAAAAAAAAAAATTATCCTTGTGGACCAGGCACTGTGGCTCATGCCTGTAATCCTAACACGGGGAGGCAGAGGTAGGTGGATCCCTAAGGGATGCAAGACCCTGTCTATGCTAAAAATAGAAAAAAAATGGCGAGGCACAGTGGTTCACACTTGTAATTCTAGCACTCTGGGAAGCCTAGGCAGAAGGATCCCTTGAGCTCAGGAGTTTGAGACCAGCCTGAGCAAGAACAAGACCCTGTCTCTACTAAAAGTAGAAAAACTAGTTAGGCATTATGGTGGGTTCCCGTGTGTAGTCCCACCTTACTTGGGAAACTGAGGCAAGAGGATAGCTTGAACCAGGAATTTGAGGTTGCTGTAAGCTGAGCTGACACCATAGCACTCTAACCTTGGCAACAAAGTGAGACTATCTTGAAGGAAAACAAAACAAAACAAAACTATCCTTGTGACAAAAATGAAAATGGAAATGGTGGCTTGAATAAAGTGTTAAACTACTAAGGGGGATAACGAGAAACTTGGAAACAAGCTTAAATGTAGCAGAGGGGTTGAATTATGATTTGTCCATTCGTTGAAAAATACCCAGCTATTAAAATAATGAGGAATATCTATATGGACTATTGAGGAAAGATATTCTTTTTTTTTATGGGACAGAGTCTCACTCTGTCACCCTTGGTAGAGTGCTTAGTGTCATAGTTCACAGCATCCTCAAACTTTTGGGCTTGAGCAATCCTCTTGCCTCAGCCTCCCAAGCAGCTGGGACTACAGGTGCCTGCCTCAATGTCCGGCTGATATTTCCATTTTTAGTAGAGACGGGGTCTTGCTCCTTGCTCAGATTGGTCTTGAACTCCTGAGCTCAAGCAATCCACCCACCTTGGCCTCCCAGAGTGCTAGGATTGCAAGTGTGAGGCACCCAAGTCTGGCCCATGGAAAGATACTCTTGAAAAAAAGTAAGATTATCAAGTAGGGTTTGATTTCATTTGTTTGGAGGACAAAGTAGATAAATCCATGTTTGCATACTTACAGAAAAGATTGAGCAAGATGCACTTCAGACTGTTAGCATCTCTAGGAGTGAGCTGGAATTGGGGGGGGCTCTTTGTTTTCACTATTGTTAAACCTTTCTATTTAAGTTTAAACTTTTTTTTTTTTTTTCTGAGATAGTCTTTCTCATTTGCCCAGGCTAGAGTGCCATGGTATCAGCTTAGCTCACAGCAACTTCAAACTCCTGGGCTCAAGTGAGTCTCCGCAATAGCTTAGACTATAAGCATGTGCCACTATATCCAGCTAATTTTTCTATTTTTTAGAGAAGTGGAGTTTCACTCTTTTTTTTTTTTATTGAGGCAGAGTCTCATTTTGTCACCCTTGGTAGAGTGCTGTGGCATTATAGCTCACAGCAACCTCAAACTCTTGAGCTCAAAGAATTCTCTTGCCTCAGCCTCCTGAGTAGCTGGGACTGCAGGCGCCCGCCACATCGTCTGGCTGGCTATTTTTTTAGAGACAGGGTCTTACACTTGCTCAGGCTGGTCTCGAACCTATGAGCTCAGGCAATCCACCTGCCTCGGCCTCCCAGAGTTCTAGGATTACAGGCGTGAGCACCGTACCCAGCCAGTAACCCTTTGTTTATGATTCTGTACCAACCACTATGCTGGATGCTCTGAATACGAATCAGGGTAATGTTGGACAAGTTCATACAAGCATATAAGTGAAATGATAAAATACAGTATATAGAGAAGGATGTGTAACCCCAACTCTGGAGTTAAAGGAAACCTTCCCAGAGGTGGCTAGTATGAGTTAGCCAGGCAAAGAAAATATTGGGGGCAAGGAATTGGGTATCAATCATTCCAGGCAGAGAAAAATAGCATGTACAAAAAGCATGCACTGTCTTGGCACCTGTGGCTCAACGGGCTAAGGCGCCAGCCACATACACCTGAGCTGGCGGGTTCGAATCCAGCCCAGGCCTGCCAAACAACAATGATGGCTGCAACCAAAAAGTGGCCGGGCGTTGTGGCGGGCGCCTGTAGTCCCAGCTACTTGGGAGGCAGAGGCAGGAGACTCGCTCGAGCCCAGGAATTGGAGGTTACTGTGCGCTGTGATGCCATAGCACTCTATCCAGGGTGACAGCTCGAGGCTCTGTCTCAAAAAAAAAAAAGCATGCACTACAAATACAAAAGGTGCCAAAAAATATATACACATTTTAAGGAAGGAAAACACTGTATTAAAGTTTTAATATTATAAGCTGACAACAAAAGATAAATACAAGTCATGTTGCATGCCTCTTGGAATTGCAAAAGTCAAACATGATTTGAGTATTACAATTTTTTTTTTTTGAGACCGAGTCTCATTTTGTCACCCTTGGTAGAGTGCCATGGCATTGCAGCTCTCACAGCAACCTCAAACTCTACGGCTTAAGTGATTCTCTTTCCTCAGCCTCCCAGGTAGATGGGACTACAGGCTTCCACCACACCTGGCCATTTTTTTTGTTACAGTTGTCATTGTTGTTTGGCAGACCCGGGCTGGATTTGAACCCGCTAGCCCTAGTGTATGTGGCCCGCACCCTAGCCACTGAGCTGCAGTCACCAAGCTGACTATTACAAATCTAATACACTTTTTTCATCCCTTAAAATGTATGCATTCATTTGGCATCCTCTGTAGTTAGGGATGGTTACTGCATGGTACAAATGGAAGGGACTGGTAAGAACTGAAGTTGTAGAATTAGCAGAGGGTCCAAATTCTGGAGAGCTCTCTTCTCTGCTGAAGAATTTGGATTTTATCTTAAAGGCAATAGGGATCTATAGAAGGACTTGGATCACTTAAGCAGCAAATCAGAATGTGGATGGTAAGAGAACATGATTGGAGATGGGTATGGTGATCATTTAGGCAAGTTGCAAGACAAGAACAATGGACAGAGATTGGAGAGAAATTAGAGGGTAGAATCTGTCAGACTTGGTGACGGATGGGATGTGAATATTTTAGTCAAGCAGTAAATATGCATTAAGTTTAATGGATTCAAGGCATTATTCTAGATGATCTGAAAACAGCAATGAATAAAACATAGTCTGTTGCCTCAAAAAGCCTAGAATTTGGTAGGGCAGATAGACAGTAAAAAAAGTAATAAGTACTTATGAATGGCTTGGCGCCCGTAGCTCAGTGAGTAGGGCATCAGCCACATACACTGAAGCTGGCAGGTTTGAGCCTGGCCCAGGCCAGCTAAAACAATGACAACTGCAACCAAAAAAAAAAAAAAACCAGCCAGTTATTGTAGCGGGCAACTGTAGTCCCAGCTACTTGGGAGGCTGAGGCAAGAGAATTGCTTAAGCCCAAGGGTCTGAGGTTGCTGTGCGCTGTGACGCTATGACACTCTACTCACTCTGAGGAGGATATAGTGAGACTCTGTCTCAAAACAATAACAAAAAAAGAAGTACTTATGAATAAAAGTGATGTGAGAGGGTATGGCATTAGAGTGCTAGTTCTTTTTTTTCTTTTATTAAGAGAGAGGTCTCTGTTGTCCAAGCTGAATGCAGTGGCATGATCATAGCTAACTGGAACTTCAAATGCCTGGGTCCAGGTGATCCTCCTGCCTCAGCCTCCTGAGTAGCTAGGATTTCAGGCTTGCACCACATCCTCAGCTAGTTTTTATTTTTTTTCCTTATCTTTCTTTTTTGTTGTTGTTGTTGTTGTTGTTGTAGAGACAAGGTCTTGCTATGTTGCTGAGACTGGTCTCAAAATCCTGCCCACAAATGAGCCTCCTGCCTCAGCCAGCCAAAGTGCTGGGATTACAGGCATGAGGGCACCATGTATGGCTGAGTGTACTAATTTAATAGTGAGGGAAGAACTTGCTGAGAAGCTGTCATTGCCATATAAACATGCATGTATTACTTAAGTAAAGTTAAAACTATTTTTTAAATTAGAAAAGGTGGGCTCGGCGCCTGTGACTCAACGGGCTAAGGCGCCAGCCACATACACCTGAGCTGGTGGGTTTGAATCCAGCCCAAGCCCGATAAACAACAATGACGGCTGCAACCAAAAAATGGCCGGGCGTTGTGGCGGGTTCCTGTAGTCCCAGCTACTTGGGAGGCAGAGGAGACTCGCTCCAGCCCAGGAATTGGAGGTTGCTGTGAGCTGTGATGCCACAACACTCTATCCAGGGTGACAGCTTGAGGCTCTGTCTCAAAAAAAAAAACAAAACTGGAAAAGGTAGAGGCCGAGATGGGCAGATTGCTTGAGCTCAGGAGTTCTAGACCACCCTGAGCAAGAGCACAACCCCATCTCTAAAAATAGCCAGGCGTTGTGGCGGGGGTCTATAGTCCCAGATACTTGGGAGGCTGAGACAAGAGAATCATATGAGCCCAGGAGTTTGAGGTTGCTGTGAGCTATGACTTCACAGCACTCTACCAAGGATGACAAAGTGAGATGACTGTCTCAAAGAAAAGTTAAGTTTTCTTTAAATAAATTGGTCTCAATATTTTGTATTTCATCTATGTCATGCACAAACTGTGATGATTATAAATACATAGAAATTATAAACATAAATTCTGCAGGTTGGTTTAAGTGGATATAAGATTTTGAAAATCATTTATTTTAAATTTTGACTATATAGGTTTGGATTTCCACATTTTGGGGACTTGAAATCCAGTGATTTCCGTCAACTCCATATTACAGCTTTTCAACCTGTGTAAATGTCCATCCTGATTGACAATAAAATAAAAATGTGTGCTCATATTCTGTGTTTGTCATTCTATTGTTACTGGATGAAGAGGGTCTGGCTGCTGGTCACACTGTCCAGCCAATATGAAGAAACAAGGTTTTAAGTCAAAGCAAGCTTTATTTTCAGAAGGCCAGCAATTCTGGAGAATAGTAAGAGTATTCTTTCAATTCTATAATAATTCTAATTATTTTTATAATGAAATACAAGAAAACAAACCTAAAATATTTTAACTTTATATGATAGGAAGTGACATCAAAGGAGTCTCCATTCCAACAATGCAAAATGGTTAAACAACAGCAGAAAGGTAATTTCCTTTTTCCTTTATTTTCCAGAAAATTTATCATTTTATTAATTTATTTATTAGTTTTTAAAAAATTTTAAATCTTATCTTACGAGCCCAACTATATGTTCTTATGTTTTGGGGTTTTTTTTTACAGTTTTTGGCCGGGGCTGCGTTTGAACCCGCCACCTCCAGCATATGGGGCTGGCACCCTACTTCTTTGAGCCACAGGCGCTGCCCCTACCCATTTTATTGATGCACTGCAATTGCTCTACATTTTTTTCCTTTTTTTTTTTTTGAGACAAAGTCTCACTATATCGCCCTTGCCAGCTATTTTTCTGTTGCAATTGTTGTTTAGCCAACTCAGGCTGGGTTTAAACCTGCCAGCTGCCAGCCTTGGTGTATGTGGCTGGCGCCCTACCCACTGAACTATGGGCACTGCCATAATTTTCACTTTAACAAAATATCTAAGAAAATCATCAAAGAAAAAAATCAAACTAACCTCCACCAGGGGCCAGGCGCGTGGCTCACACCTGTAATCCTAGCACTCTGGGAGGCCGAGGATGGTGGATTGCCTGAGCTCACATGTTTAAGACCAGCCTGAGCCAGAGCGAGACCTAATCCCTAAAAATAGCTTTGTGGCAGGCGCCTGTAGTCTCAGCTACTTTGGAGGCTGAGGCAAGAGAATCACTTGAACCCAAGAGTTGGAGGTTGGCTCGGCACCTGTGGCTCAACGGGCTAAGGCGCTGGCCACGTACACCTGAGCTGGCGGGTTTGAATCCAGCCTGGGCCTGCCAAACAAGGACGGCTGCAACCAAAAATGGCCGAGTGTTGTGGCGGGCGACTGTAGTCCCAGTTACTTGGGAGCTGGAGGCAAGAGACTCGCTTGAGCCCAGGAATTGGAGGTTGCTCTGAGGTGTGATGCCATGGCACTCTACTCAGGGTGACAGCTTGAGGCTCTGTCTCAAAAACAAAAAAAAAGGAGTTGGAGGTTGCTATAAGCTAGGATGCCATGGCACTCTACTAAGGGCAACAAAGTGAGACTCTGTCTCAAAAGAAAAAAAGTAACCTCTAGCAATATCACACCTATTGTCTACATGTGACTACTTCCTTAGAGTTTCCTAAGATAAACGTCCTCACAATCATAGTGAAACCTTAACTAGATAACTCAGGCAGAGGGAGTGGGGGTTTCACTGGTGCTCAGTCTGGTTTCAAACTCCTTAGCTCAAGCGATAGACCTGCCTCAGACTCCCAAAGTGCTAGGATTACAGGTGTGAGTGAGTGCACCCAGTCCCTGAGCGACTTCAAATTCTCGTTCCCCCACTAATTTTCTCTGCATTCAGATTCACTTAAATCAGTGCCTTGGTGAACCATTGTTAGAGATGAAAATATCTAATTGTAGGAAAAAGCTTCAGAACCATATAGTGACTTTGTTGCAGGAAGATGAGGCCCAACAGAGAGAGCACCCAAACACCATGTTTATAAGAGGAAGGGCTGGCTCGGCACCTGTGGCTCAGCGGGCTAAGGCGCCAGCCACGTACACCTGAGCTGGCGGGTTCGAATCCAGCCCGGGCCCGCCAAACAACCATGACGGCTGCAACCAAAACATGGCCAGGCGTTGTGGCGGGCGCCTGCAGTCCCAGCTACTTGGGAGGCAGAGGCAAGAGACTTGCTCGAGCCCAGGAATTGGAGGTTGCTGTGAGCTGTGATGCCACATCACTCTATCCAGGGTGACAGCTTGAGGCTCTGTCTCAAAAAAAAAAAAAAATATATATATATATATATATATATAAGAAGAAGGGCTTTATTCACCGGCTAGGAGCTTACAGCATAGAATAATTCCAAATGGCCTATGTTCCCTCACTGGCTTGGTCTTTCTCTTTTTATCTCCAGTCCAAAAGTTCCAACCCATAGGTACTTTCTTTTTTCTTTTTCTTTTTTTTTTTTTTTTTTTTGAGACAGAGCCTCAAGCTGTCACCGTGGATAGAGTGATGTGGCATCACAGTTCACAGCAACCTCCAATTCCTGGGCTCAAGCGAGTCTCCTGCCTCCGCCTCCCAAGCAGCTGGGACTGCAGGCGCCCGCCACAACGCCCGGCCATGTTTTGGTTGCAGCCGTCATTGTCGTTTGGCGGACCGTGACTGGATTCAAACCCGCCAGCTCAGCTGTACGTGGCTGGCGCTTTAGCCCGCTGAGCCCATAGGTACTTTCTTATTGGCCAGTTTGAGTCAAGTGGGAGATGCTTTTCCAGCCCTCACAGAAGTGGAAATTTCTTTTTTTTTTGAGACAGAGCCTCAAGTTGTCGCCCTGGGTAGAGTGCTGTGGCATCACAGCTCACAGCAACCTCCAACTCTTGGGCTCAAGCGAGTCTCCTCCCTCTGCCTCCCAAGTAGCTGGGACTACAGACGCCCGCCACAACACCCAGCTATTTTTTGGTTACAGCCATCATCGTTGTTCGGAGGGCCTGGACTGGATTCAAACCCACCAGCTCAGGTGTATGTGGCTGGCGCCTTAGCCGCTTGAGCCATAGGCACTGAGCCAGAAGTGGAAATTTCTAAGTTCTAAGACGTTAACTCTACAAATTCCCAAGAGCTGAGTCACCATGGAGAGGACCCTGCAGGTGTATCCTTGGTGTCTCCTTGAGAAGACCTGTTCTAGACCTCACCCTTCTTGGGTAAACTCTCGCATTCCCCTTTTTTGAAACTTTATATATATTTTAATTTGGGGGTCTCAATATTAGTTTGCTTCTGCAAGATTCAGTATTAATTATTTTTCACATTCAACTTTATATCACTTTTGGGCAGCTTGGTGGGTAGGGCACCAACCACATACACAGAGGCTGGCAGTTTGAACCTAGCTTGGACCAGCTAAAAGAACAATGACAACTGCAACAACAACAACAAAAACTCATGAAAAATCAACTTTATATCACTTTTTTACAAAATCTAAGGCACAGAAGTATTTCATATTTCTGATCTATTCTACACTTTTTTTTAATTTTTTTTTTTTTTTTTGAGACAGAGCCTCAAGCTGTCACCCTGGGTAGAGTGCTGTGGCATCACAGCTCACAGCAACCTCCAACTCCTGGGCTCAAGCGCGTCTCCTGCCTCCGCCTCCCAAGTAGCTGGGACTACAGGCGCCCGCCACAACGCCGGCCATTTTTTGATTGCAGCCGTCATTGTTTGGCGGGCCCGGGCTGGATTCGAACCTGCCAGCTCAGGTGTACGTGGCTGGCGCCTTAGCCCGTTGAGCCACAGGCGCCGAGCCTATTCTATACTTTTTTGCCCACTTCCTTCTGCTGCAGCACCGTTGTGTGGTGCTATGAGGCAGTAAACTTCAGAGTTAACCTGGCTGGGCTTTTTTATTTCCCTGGTCTGGATCAGCACTTAGATTTCAGGGACTGTGACTACTCTTGGGTTCTCTACTTAGGTTTTGATTGTACTGTGGTGGTGGGCTAATATACTTACGAGTTTTCACTTTTCCCTGTGTAACATCCCTCCGCCCCTTTTCCTAAAGTCCAATTAAGACAGTTCCCTCTAGTTTCCTCAGGCTTCAGCCGTGCATGGACCAGCCAGCTCCCAGTAAGTATGTGGCTGGAGCAGGGCATGGTGACCATCTTAAAAGTTACCTTTGTTTCTCACGGGGCAGTGAAGCTCTATTCAGCCATCTGTGATGAATCCAGGCAAGGATTCCTTCCACCTTTGCTGCTGTGCATGTGGTCAGGATGATGGTGTAAATCTATGTTGGTTTGAGGAGAACTGGGTTCTGATCCTTGACCTAGACTTGATTTCCTTGATCCTCCAGAGAGGAAAAAGATGTACAGACAAAAAAGATGAGACGGAACATGGTTAATTAGCCAAGTGGAGATCTTTCTTGTTACTCTTGCTAGGGCTTTTGTCTGTTCAATTCAGTCTCTTCCTCCCTTACTACATACAATGGTTTAGCAGTCTCTATGTTTCACAGTCTTTCACAGAAATTCTCAGGTCTTTCATCCAGCTTCTGCATGACCCCAGTCACCTTGTATACGTTTGTGGCTTTCTGGCTTCCTTACACTGACAGGGATGATTGGGTTCAGCGTAAGAGAATGAAAGTTTTTAGTAGTTACCTACAAACATTTACAAGTTCTGGGTTTTGAGGCTAAGGTTTACACAATGAGAACATTAGTATTCCTACTTATAGACTTAGCATGGTTCTTAAGATAATACATAGCTTTAAGAGTCCCTATAGGGCAGCACCTATGGCTCAGTGAGTAGGGTGCCAGCCCCATATACCGAGGGTGATGGGTTCAAACCCAGCCCCTGCCAAACTGCACAAAAATAGCCAGGAGTTGGGGCAGGCGCCTATGGTCCCAGCTACTCAGGAGGCTGAGGCAAGAGAATCACCTAAGCCCAAGAGCTGGAGGTTGCTGAGAGCTGTGACACCACAGCTCCTCTACTGAGGGCAACAAACTGAGACTCTGTCTCTAAAAAATAAATAAATAAATAAGAGTCCCTATAGAACTGATCCAAAGTTCTGGACAATTTAAGTAAATATTCCTGAACGTCAGTTGGGTGTGGGGCCACTTATGAGGCCATGTTACACTCACACCTTTTACTGGGAAATTTTCATTCAGGTTTCAGTTTTTTTCTGAAGTATCTATATAGACACAGAAGATAACATTTAATACTGTACAAATTTTCTAGTATGACCAATAGGCAATCCTTGTTGAGCTTCAAGGTTTCAGAGCAAATATGACTACTATATATAATTCTATACTCTTTGGCCAGTCTCTTAATCCCATTTAACAGATCAGTTTAGTAAAACAGTTATCCCTCATTTTAGGAGCTGACATTACAGATAAGGCTGGGATTTAATACGAGTGGACCACAGTCTCTTTTCTTGAACCATTTTTCTCTCTCCAATTTCTTTACTAAAGATAAATTATAGGCTCAGCGCCTGTGGCTCAACAGGCTAAGGCGGCAGCCATGTACACCTGAGCTGGCGGGTTCGAATCCAGCCCAGACCCGCCAAACAACAATGACGGCTGCAACCAAAAAATGGTCGGGTGTTGTGGCAGGCGCCTGTAGTCCCAGCTACTTGGGAGGCGGAGGCAAGAGACTCACTTGAGCCCAGGAATTGGAGGTAGCTGTGAGCTGTGATGCCACGGCACTCTATCCAGGGTGACAGCTTGAGGCTCTGTCTCAAAATAAATAAATGAAGATAAATTATAGCAGAACTAACTTAGTTGCCATAATAAACTGTACCTTCAGTATACTGGATCTGATTATTTGCATAAAGTGCAGCAAGAATAATTGTTAGCTGTCTACGCTCTTCCCTTTAAAATTGGCTTTGATAGAACCTTTTATAAGGAATCTCAGGTTAGTCTTTTTTTTTTTTTTTGCAGTTTTT
>CAUYON010167160.1:0-15395 GCA_963573935.1 Arctocebus calabarensis
TTTCTTTTGCCTGCTCCATTCTGTTACTGAGAGATTCTACTGTATTTCTCATATGGAGGGCTGCAAATTCTTTTCTCAATGTGTCAAAATCTTTGGTGATTTTGTCTTTGAATTCATTGAATTCTTGAGACAACTTTTGAATTATTCCTAGAATTTCTAATTCCAACTTTACTTCCATTCTGTTAATCTTATTTGTCATCCAAATTCTAAACTCGATTTCTGACATCTCTGCCATTTGTTTATGAATTGGATCTTCTGGTGTGTCTGCCTTGTCATTCCTTGGGGGAATTACTCTGATTATTCATGTTGCCAGAGTTTTTCTGCTGATTCTGCCCCATGATTATTTTTCACCATTTGGCTAGATGAGCAGGGAAAGTGAAATTGGACTGGGGGCTCCTGGAGTAGTGATTAACCAGACCTTTGCCCAAGAGCTAGGACTGGTGACTGCAGCTTTCCCCCTAAACTTTGCAAAGGACCTGTACAGTACTACAGCCTGAGACTTTGGGGACCTCCTTGGTGTTGTGGGGCTAGGTTCCTCTGTCTTGTATTCAGGTGGTTTCTGTCCAATCCTAGTGAATCAGTAATTTGGGGTTGAAGTCTCAGCTGTGGAGAAATACGAACAACTAAGACACCCCACATCCCATGGGCAACAACTGGAAAAGGAAGATCAAACCTTCCCACAATAACACAACCATGGTACCACGTTGGATGGTCCTAGGTTGACTGGCCCAGGTCAAGAGTTCCAAATCTATTATCCCAGTCAGCACCAAGACACAAGTGGGAGAGTTCAAAAGGTCTCAAGCAACTAGATAGTAGGGGTCTGCTGGCAGCTCAAGTGTGGCTTGCTCTGGTGCTCCATGAAGTCAGAAGGGCCCGCCCAGCAAATTAGTTAGTCCAGGGAGGTTGATGCCTCCTTCCCTATCTTGCACCTTTGTCAGACCCAATCACTGGTAACTTACCATATGGCTCCATCACACCACAGTCCCTGCTCTACACCTGTGCTGCTGATTCAGCACAGACTTAAAACAGCCCACACCCTGTCCACACCTCTTGAGAAAATGCCCAAGGGTCTGGACTCTTTGGGGGACAGGCTTCCAGACCTTGGAGTGGGAGTGGAGGGGAGTGCCTGGATTTCAGAATTGTGGGTACAGTATATATTCAGTTTTATGCCTGGCAGGAGAGTGCCATGACACACTAGTGGGTCCTCTCTGGGAAGGGGATCCAGTTTTTAGCAACTCTCTCCCATGGAATAGAAAAAGAAGAGATCTGAACTCTGCTTGCTTATTTGTAGAAAGTACACTGCGAGCTGCTCTCATGGGGGAGGGGACTCCTGTCTGCTTTGTGATGGGTTTTGCACCTATTGTTTATTTCCTTGGGGTTGCAGTTCACCTCAGCAGGGATGATGTGCGCTCCTCAATCTTCTCTCTTGGCTCAGCTTCTCTCTTGGCTCAGCTTGCTTGATAAGCGGTCCAGCTTACTGTCCTTTAACTCTCCTTCTGGATGGGAGCCTCTGTGGAAAGCTGGCTCTAGTCAGCCATCTTGCCTCCTCTCCCCCCTCACTCATGGTATGATTTTAATGAACAAAGTTTTTCATGGCAAAGCATAAAATAGTGTCTTTCTTATCCTTGGGGGGCTATCTTGATTTAGGTTCTCCCAGAAACAGATCCTGAGATAAGGATTCAAGGCATAAATAGGTTTATTTGGAAGGTGATCTTAAGAAATATGGGCAGTGGTGTGGAGAAGTGATATAGGGGAAGGAAGGAAGCCAAATAAGGCTGAATTATTGAGCCAGTGACTGTGGTGGTTTCATCTCTCTGGGACCTCCAGCAGAAAGCAAAGAAATGCCTGCAAGTTAACTCAGCTGCTGACTCCTGCATCTCTGAGGGAGGCTGCATCCTGGGTTTTCCCACTCTGTAGCTTTCAACTTGTCTTGTTCACAGCATGGCCCACACCTGGCCAGAGAAGGTGCTTGCAGGCATTTTGCAGTAAATGTCCTTCAACTTGTAGAGGTGAAACTTGGGTAGGAGCCATGGGCAAGAACACCTTAGGCCCTCTGCTACAACACTATCAGCCTGAAATCAGCCTTTTGAGAAGAAAGCTGAGATAGTTGAGCTGAGATACACAGGCAAGCCAGGTAGAATTTAACTTTGAGGAAATAAGTTAGAGAAAAGAAGCCCTCAGATGGTAAAGGCTGGAAATACAGGGGCAACTCCAGTAAGTGTAAGGGTCTTGGCAGCAGGGGGTGGGCAGAGGTTTATGGACACACTTGTAGGATAGGGACAGCTGTGACAGTAACTTGGGCTTGTCTGAAGATAGAAGTGGAGAATTAGGATGCAGGCACAAGTGTTTTACATATGGCCAGGGTGAAAAGACCAGCAGTGAGCTCAGAAATTACCATCAAAATATGTGAACTTCTCCATTCAGGGTGGGAGTGAGAAGAGAGAGGCCTGTCACTCTTAAGGGTGAATCAATAGATGTGGTTTCATTTATAAAGGATACAAAGAGATAAATGTATTGAAACATACTAGATAGGATAGCACAGACATAGCAAACAGAATGAAAAAAGTTAAAAAGGAGCAGGCTTTGGTATGAATATTAAATAAAGAAGATATCAAGGAAAAAGGCATTGCCTGTGACAACCAACTTATGAAGGTAGGAACGGGCATTCGTTGGTTGCTTTTCCACAACTTATTCTCCCAATATTATCCTGATTTTCCCTTGAGGAATTTATCATTCTCCCATAATCAGCCATGTAGCTTGGGGTGGGAATGCCCTGCTTTTAGCTTTGACCTGGGCCCCAAAAGAATATATATAGACACCCCAAAAAACAGAAACAGGAAGAGAAACCAAGTTCTTGGAAACATCATTTGGAGCTGCTGGATCAAGCCTAACCTAAAGGTTGTTTGTTAGTTATAAGAACCAGAATATTCTATTTATTGTTTAAACAAGTTTGGGTAGGGTTTTTCTATCACTTGCAATGTAAGAGTTTTTATTAACACAAAGGGTTACACAATTAAGATAAAATTGTCATAATCCTTATTAATTAAATAATATATGTATAGCATTGAAATATAGAAAATGAAATCTCTAGAAGTGCAGAAGAAAATAAGTAGAAAAAAACATTGTAATGGAAGACTTTAAAAGTTCTCTAGAGACCAAATGGGAAAGAAACATGAACATGAGGAAATCTGAATAATATCATTAACAAGGTAGATCTAACAGATGTTAACTTTATACAGTAGACCTTTAAAAGTGACAATGGTACACATATGCATTTTTATAGTGAAACCACAGTAGAAATTCAATGTGTTCTCTAAAGAAGAAAAAAATATAGCAGTCTCTGCCAAGCAGTCAGTCTTGGAGCTAATAACAAAAGTAGAAAAGAAACAAACTCCACAAACCTTCCAAACCAAACTAAAACCCTCCTCTGTAACCCATCTTTTCAATAAAAAAAGAAATAGAACTTGTACCTCTAGATAGGATATCTTGAAAATAGCGACAATAAAAATATAACTTTAAAACCTTTGAGATATTCCAAATGTTGGACTTTAAAGACATTTTCCATTAAGCACTTTATTAAATAAAAAGAGGAAAATGACATGACCCCAAGTGCCCAACTCAAGTAATAAGAAGAATCTGTACTTTCTGTTCAATTTTGCTGTAAAATTAAACTGCAGTATTTAAGAAAAATAATTCATAAATCTTAGGAAAAGAGAAGTAAAAAATTGAGAAAGATAAACTAGAAATTAATAAATTAGAAGATAATATAATTAATAAATAAACACAAGAGATATTTTTTCAGGGTGGAGTGTTAATGCAATGTATTAAATTACCAGAAGCTTAGTCAAGAACTAAAAGAGAATGCTCAAATGTACAAAACTAGGATTCATAGAGGGCAACTAAAAACTAAGTATATTAATAAAATTGGAAGGTTCTAATGTGGTTCTTTGTTTAATTTTATGCTACTTCACTTGAAATGCAAGGACAAAAATAAATTATTTTAAAGAAAAATACACAAAACTATAACCACCTACAAGATAACTAGAAATGTAAATAGGCCAATAACCAAGGAAAGGGCTGAGGAAATTAAGAAATGATCACTTGCAGAAGTTGCAGACCCAGAGGGTTTCATGGACAATTCATTCCAGCCTTCAAGGAACAGATAACTCCTGTGTTCTATTAGCTCTTTCAGAGCACAGAGAAACAAGGAAAACCTCTAAAATTTTATTAGAAAGTCAGAACTTGTCAAAGAGAGAGTGCAACAGACCAACCGGCCTACTGACAAAGGGCAGGCTGATCTCACTCGATATTAGTAAAAACTTGGATCCTCTTTTAAAATTTATGAGGATATTTAATATGTCTACATTTTATATGTCCTGTTTAATATGAGCTGTTAAAGGGATTATGACCATGAGAAGTTCTAAGAAGAGTAAAGATAGTTTAATATAAAGAAATATATGAATACATTCTATCATGTACTCTCAATAGATTATAAAGATTCATTTAGTAGGTTCCAAGATCTACTCCTTATTTTTAAAAAGCCCATAGTAAAATAGAAATAAATACTTCTCAGATATAATTTATGTGTGATATGTGTGTACATCACCCAAACAATAGCCAATATCCTCCTTAATGATAAAACAACTGGAGACGATGCCCACTAAAAGGCAGTAAAAGACAAGAATTATCATTACTTTTATTACACCTTGATAACTGTCACCATATTCCTGTGTACAAGGTTTTAACAATTTATACTTTCACGAACTGAAGATTAAAGTGCCCCCTAACCTGCACTCTTGCCTATACTGCTTTAGCATCCTTTTAAAACTTTGCCAAATTGATGTAGAAAAATAATATTTACGGTGCTTTTTTATTTTTCATATTGTTTGTTTGTTTATTTGAGACAGAGTCTCACTCTATTGCCCAGGCTAGAGTGCCATGGCATTATAGCTCACAGCAACCTCAAACTATTGGCTCAAGGGATCCTCTTGCCTCAGCGTCCTGAGTAGCTGGGACTGTAGGTATGCGCCACCATGCTGGACTAATTTTCTACTTTTATAGAGATGGGGTCTTCCTTTTGCTCAGGCTGGTCTTCAACTCTTAAGCTCAAGTAATCCAACCGCCTAGGCCTCCGAGAGTGCTAGGATTAAAGGCATGAGCCATCACATCTGGCCTATTTACAGAAGTTTTAGTTATTTCTTTAGGCATACGTAAATGGAATGTTTATGCATTTAAAAGCCATTTGTGTTTTTGTGAATAACCTATTCAAGTCCTTTGCCCATTTTTCTATTTGTCTGATATTTTTAGTTTGATATTGTTGTATTTCCAAATTTACAATCATAACTCTCTGTCACGTATCTTACAAATATTTTTCTCAATTTATAGTTTATCTTTGATCTTGTTTATTGTGTCTTTCAACATGAGGAAATTTAAATGTTTTTATAAAATAAAATCTTCAATCTTGTCTCTAGTAGTTTTCTGGATTTTATATTTATATTGAGAAGGGTTCTATTTCAAGAGCATGAAAGTATTCCCTACTGTTTTTTACTAACAGTTTTATAGTTATAGTTACAATTTTGCATTGAACCTTTTGACACACCTGTAGTTTATCATAGTGGAAGGACTGAGGGAGGGATATAAAGGGTGAGAAAGTTTTCCCATGTCATCCATTTACTCAGTAATTCATCTTACCCCCATTGATCTCAGACACCATCCTTCAATGCGATTTTGCTCTCTGTAGCCTCAGGTTTGTGTGTGTACACTGTACTCTGTTTTACTTGTCTGATTCTTGCTATGCCAGTTCAGGCTGTTTTAGCAACCAGCGTAATATATTCCAGGGAAAGTACTTTGCCATTATTATTCTATTTCAGAATTTTTCTTATTATTCTTAGAAATCAGTACTTTCAGATAAGCTCTAGAGTTATTTTGTCTAATTTCAAAAAAGTTCTATTGACATCTGACTGAGACTCCATTGACTTATAATTTGATTTAGAAAATAATACTATCTCCACCCAAGAATAAAATATTTTATTCTATTTTAAAATCATTTTATTTCTAAATAAAAATTTTCTATGTTAAAAATCATTTTCATGTCCTTCATGTGTATCCTATTCATTTTTTACTTACTTTATTCTTAGGTGTGTTATATTTTTGATACTATGCCGGATTTTGTATTATATTTCTTCAAATAATATTTTAACTGATTATTTACTTTATAACAAAAGTTATCTAGATATTATTTTTTAATTGGTAATCCTAGAAAACTGTATTATTCTTTCTATTAACTTTTAGTTTATGTGAGATTCTCAGCCATTTCTGAAAATAATTATTTTTGCCTCCTCCTTCAATCATTTATACATTTCTCTCTTTCATCTAATGGTAATGACTAACATTACAGAACAATGTTAAATAAAAATAGATTACATTTGTTGAGCACTCACATACCAGGTACTGTGCTAAACTCTTCACACGGGGCTCGGCGCCTGTAGCTCAAGCGGCTAAGGCGCCAGCCACCAGCCACATACACCAGAGCTGGTGGGTTCGAATCCAGCCCAGGCCTGCTAAACAATGACAACAACAACAACAACAACAACAACAAATAGCTGAATGCCTGGCGTTGTGGCAGACACCTGTAGTCTCAGCTACTTGGGAGGTGGAGGCAAGAGAATCACTAAGCCCAGGAATTGGAGGTTGCTGTGAGCTGTGATGCTCCAGCACTCTACCCAGGGCAACAGCTATCTCAATAGTAATAATAATAATAATAAAATAAACTCTTCACATGGATTGACTCATTTGATTCTCAGTATAACCTAAGACAGTTAACATTAGTATCTCCATTTCTTAGATAGTGTTCAAGATCAAGGTAATGGACCCACACTGTCACATCTAACAAGTGATAGAGCCAGAGTGTGAAGCCACAAAGTTCTGCTTTTGGCAGAGCCACGCTTCACCTATTCATCTGTATCTGTGTTACAATTTGGCTTTCATAAATTTGTTTCTAATGTACCCAGATATGGTTTTATTTATATTAATTCTACTTGGAATTCATTGAATTTTCCAGATTTGTGAATTGTTGTTTTATTTTGTTTTCATTATCAAATTCAGAAAAATTACACCTAATATTTCTTCAAATGTATTTTGAATCATTTTATTCTTTTCTGGGACTCTAAATGCATGTCTGTTAGACTGCTTGATACTATCCTACCGGTCACTGAGACCCTGTTTATTTATTTTTAAACTTTTTTCTATCTGTGCATTGGATTGGACCATTTCTATTGACCTGTGTTCAAATTCACTCATTCTTTCTTCTGTTATATCCAATCAGCTATTATCCTGTTCAATGACTTAAATTCCAGCTATTGTAATTTGCAGTTCTAGAATTTCAATTTGATTCTTTTTTTTTTCCAGTTTCTATATCTCTTCTAAAATTTCCCAAATTTTCACCAGTTATATTGATCTTTTCCTATAGACCTTTTAACATATTTATCATAGTTATTTTAAAATTCTTACCTGCTAATCCCGACATCTAAATTGTTGAGGCTCTGTTTTTATTAACTGACTACTTTCTTTACCATCTTGTTTCTTTACTTGTCAAGTAATTTTTGATTAGATACTCATACAGGCTGTCCCTGGGTTACAAATGAGCAAGGTTCTGTAGGTTTGCTCTTAAGATGAATTTGTATGTAAATTGGAACATGTATACTGACTATTACAAATAAAAGCCTCTGTTCATAAGTGTGAGTCATACATCTGTTAGTCCTGTATTTGTGATTCAGGGACTTACTGTTTTAGCCTCTGTTTGTGACTTGTACATAAGTCTGATGTTTGTGATTTTGGTATTGCCTGTAATGTGTTGACATTGTATATAGAATAGATTCTAAAGTGTTGCATTTACTCACAGCAGGCAGTTTTATTACTGGCATGTCACTTTGAGCTTTTATATATTTAGTTTTGCATTTTCTTGGGAAGCTCCATTTCAATATTTTCTTAATCCTAAGGTGAATTCCTTGTGAGATATAGTTATTACTCCTAACTCATGGTCCTTCTGAAATTTCAATGAATAGCCTAAGGTGTTTCTCAAATGCGTCTATCTCAGGGGCATTCGGACTCTGAATTCTATCTCCCTGCGTTCTGCTCAGCTCTTCCAGCCTTCTGGATATTGTTTCCTTGCAGGGATCTTTGGGATCTTGCCTGCACGTGCACTGTTTAGTGGTTAGCCAAGGATTTGAGGTAAATTTATAAACAAATTTTGAGGTTTCCTTTTCTGTGGCTCTCTCCTTTTCAGGACTTACCCCTCAATTTCTACTATATTGGTTGTCCCCAACTGTTTTCTTGCCTTCTCAGTCCAACAACCCTGAATTTTTTGGCTTGAATTCTTGTTGTTTTGAGCCAGGTAGACTAAGAAAACCCTCAAAATCTATGTCAGTGTGGAACCTGCTTGTTCTTGGTTGTTCCCCAGGCCTTTTAATCTTTTTGAAAACAATATTTTGTTCCGATTTTATAATTTTTCTGAGGAAGGATTGGTCTGACACACATTACTTGATCGATGTGAGATACTCAGACCTGCATCCTTCTCACCTGTGCTCACAGCTCTGAGGCTATGCTGTAAACCAGTGGTTTTCAAAAGTTTGACGTTAAACCAATGCACACATACATCACACATCTGAGACCACTCACTGTCTGGTAATAGATATAACATAACTTTACAAAAAAGAACAGTGTTTTCCAAAAAGATTATAGTAAATAGAATAGCACTGCTTCGCATTTAAGTAAATCGTTTTGATGTTTGGCTTAATCTAAGGTATGCTGACTTGCATCACATCTGCAATCAATCCACTGTAACATCACATACTGTGCTGCCTTTGAAAATTCTACTATACACTTGAAAAGGAAAGACAGTGGAAAAGACAAATAACATCTTTGTGTTGTTATAAAATTCTTGGGACTTTTAGGGTTCCCCCCAAACACACTTTGAGAACCATTGATCAAAGCCATTATTGTCAATTACTCACATGGGCTATAAAACTCGGTTTAAAAGGAATTCTAGTATTTATGTATTGAACGCCAACTTTGTGTCGTCTTTGTCCTAGATTCTCTACTTAATTTTCAGAACTGTCCTTTGTGGTGGGTATGATTGCCTGCTGTCAGCTCCACTCCCCAACCTGCTGCCTCAGCTTCTTCATACTTTAGGGGATGTGCAAACTGAGATGATGGGTCATTTCTCCAGGGCCACGCACTAGCAGATAATGGTAGACAATAGGGTTGAATTCCAACTCAAATCTATCTAACCTCCAAGGTCAAACTCTTTCCATCACCCGTGTCTCTTGAGATGTTCATTAAAACACTGTATGAAGGGAAATGGGATGGCACCCATTTCTTTGATCTCCTCACTGAAGAATATGTTTAAATGCAGCATACTATCATGATTCTTTGTGTGGCCAAGAGCTAAAGGGACCTAATTCCTTCCCTGGACACTTTCCATGCAGGATACTCAAAATTCCTCCATGTGTTTCTCTGTCATTAATTTGGATTAAAAGTTCAGAATGTGCTTTTAGCATGCTGTAGCACATGCTTTGGTATAAGGGTGATTATTCTGTAATAAACAAAAGGATCACATCCTCTTAAAAAGAATAGCAGCAATGGTAGATCAATTCCTTAAAAAGATTTTCTCTTTATTATTATCAAGGGGCCAGATCTAAGATGGCCTGGCATACAGATAATAAAGGTGAAATACAGGATACTTTGCAGATAACTACTACCCACTTTCTTTTTCCTGACAGTTATGGAGGAAAGGGAAAACCACAGATGTCTGATAAGACCCAGAGACATCCTTTCCTTATGTGTCTCGAGAGATAGGAACAAGTGACAGTAGAGAAGAAAGAGACACAGGAAAAATTTAGGAGGATAAAGAAAAAAACCAAACACTCCAATGTTATATGGGAGGTTTCTGATTACTGCACATCTGTGGACAATATTTGAGATTTATTTCTTCTCTCTGGGGTTTACTTGCTGGGCTAAAGTTGACGTCTGGAGCTATGTATAGCTTCTGTGAAAGGATCCCTTGGCAAATTAAATCCCACAGTTTTGTCTTCATTCATAATGCATACTTTATACATCTCTGCAAATAACCATTGGAATTTAAACTAGAAAGTGACAAAACAGACCAGGCTCCAGATCTAAACAAAACAGAAACATTTGACTATTCTAAAGTCATTTAGAAACATTTGACTATTCTAAAGTCCCTTTAACATTAATTTTTTTCCCATTGATATGGTTCTTTTGTTTGATAATTTTTAGGATTACCAGCAGAGAAGAATGAAACATGCTACAGCCCAATTTCTCAAAATAAGTCTCTATGCTAACATCTATATGAAAATCGGAAGATGATCACTAAAAAAATTTAAAAGAGAAAAAGAAAAAGGAAAAAAAAAACCCAAACTACTCTCCCTTCCCTCCCCACACTGTCCTAGCCTTGTGAACACACTAAAAATCTTTATGAGTGACCACAGCAATTGTGGGCATAGACTCAGCTTTCAACACAAATATTTCAAGGTCTAAGGTTAACGTTCCTGTAAATACAATTCCAATTCTCAAAGTTCTCCAAATACTTCACCCGATTAAGCAGAACTAAGACACTTCATCATTGAGATCGCTCACTCAGAATCACGTCACGCTGAAAAACAGAAGCCAAGGCCAACCTGCTCATAATTGTGAACAACTTTTCAGTCAGTTTGGACATTTGCAAATTGTCTAGATTCACTTTACGTTCAGGTAAAAACTTGGTTTTATTCTTCTGTATTTGTTTGTAAATGATCAGTATACTGTTAGAAAGAAAGAGAAATAGGGTACAGATTACAAAGAGATCCTGAAACAGAGGACATGGAAATAAATGTTTTAAAAACGTAAACATAACAAAAGTAAATAAAGAGAAAAAGGAAAACAATTTTCCATAATCTCACCTATCTTAACATTACCATTTGTAGCATTTTAGTTTTCCCTTTTCTATCTTTTTTCTTTGCCTCTTTGCTTTTTAGAAAAATGAGTATATTGATTTTGTGACATAATTTGTATCTTATATTTTAAAATTGAACAACCTATAAGCATTCACATAGTTTCTACATGATCTTAGACATCCATTTAATGGATATATCATAATTGATCATTCTCACATGACTGCAAATGCACACGGTGTCTCAATATGGGTATATGTGTGTCTGTAGAATCTCTTCATGCTACTATTTTCCTGTTTTTCTTCCCCTTTCCTATTTTCTTTTATCCTAGTCCCACCATTATTCCCCTCCCTGACTAGGGAACAACTCTAAAGTTTTTTGTTTTTTTTTTTGAGACAGAGTCTCAAGCTGTCACCCTGGATAGAGTGCCGTGGCATTATAGCTCAAAGCAACCTCCAATTCCTGGGCTCAAGCGAGTCTCTTGCCTCTGCCTCCCAAGTAGCTGGGACTACAGGCGCCCGCCACAACGCCTGGCCATTTTTCGGTTGCAGCCATCATTGTTGTTTGGCGGGTCCAGGCTGGATTCGAACCCGCCAGCTCAGGTGTACGTGGCTGGCGCCTTAGCCCATTGAGCCACAGGCGCAGAGCCAATTTGAAAGTTTTTGACATGCTTTTGTTGTAAGGGTCTTACAAAAATGTGCAGTCTTGTTTTTTGTGTGTGCATTTAAATTTTATACAAATTTAATTTACACTAATTCTGTTTCTTCCTTTCTTTGCTGAGCCCCAAGGTTAAGATCCATCCACATAGCTAAAGGGATACCCATATCGCTGCTTCTAGCCGCAGTAAACATTCCACAACCTGCCATGTGAACTATGTACCTTCCCAGCCCTAGGATCCCAGATGACCTCCAACTACCCACTGCCACTAATAACCACATCTTTATATATGTCCCTCTTTTGGAACATGCTTGTATATGCCTATTTTTGGATCTGTTTGGGAATTCTTGGGGATTTATATCCACAGTGACATTGTGGGATCATAGAGATCATATATCCTCATTTTGTGTAAGAACAGCCAAATTGTTCCCAGAAACACTGTAGCATTTCACATTCTTACCAGCAGTGCATGAAAATTTTACATGTCCGTATCCTTCCAATCCTTGGAGTCAACCCACTTTTTAATTTTTGGCTGTCTCATAGATGTAAAGTGATGTAAAGTTGATCTTATTCCTGGTTATATTATCAATCTCTGATTACTAATATATCCGAGTGTCTTTTATTTGCCTTTGGGGGTTCCTATTCTGCCTGTTCACAGCTTTCTCCCATTTTTCTACCTGGCTGTCTTTTTCTTTTGATTTTCACAACTTGCCTGAGTATTCCAGATATCTCTTGTTAGTTTTGGACATAGAAAGTAACTTTTCCTAGTCTATGATCTTGCTTTAATCTTTGTCCATAGTGTCTTTCATGGACTAAAAATCCTCACTTTTGATGTAATTAAATTTACCCATTTTATGTTCTATGATTTATGCTACCAAAGTTTCTTTTAGAAAAGATGTTTCCTTCTCATAGGCTATAAGTACACTATGCTATGGTTTATTGTGTTGACTTTATAATTTTGTATTTCACTACTAGATTTTAATTTATGTGGAGTTCACTTTTAAATATGGCAATAGGTAGGAATATGATTTTTTCCCTATGTACAGAGCAAGATTTCCCAACTGTATTCATTAAAATCTGTCCTAACCACATTGATGTGTGGTTATATATTTAGACCAGACATCATATATTTGTATATATTAGATTCTCATATATACATGAATCTATCTCCATTTCATTAGTCTATTTGTCTGCACTTATAATAGTATCTCATTTAATTTCTTGTTCTTCTGGCTCTGTATTAGGTTTTAATGATGTTAACCCTTCTTTTTCATGGTTGGTTTAGCTAATCATAGTTTGTGTCCCTATTTATATGTAAAATAGGTATATCAAATTCCTAAAAAAATATTCTGGAAGGACTTCTGATTGGGATTGCTCTCAATTTATGTAGTAATTTGGGAGCAACTAACATTTTCATAGTATTAAGTAAATATCTAAGAATATGAGAGCCATTCCATTTATACATTTGTGATACATATACAGTGTACATACTTTATTGGCATTTTAAAATTTTAAAATTTTCTCCATTTAAAAAAAAATTTTCTCCATTTTAAAGTTTTCTCTTGTCTATTCTTTGTTAATTCCTGGATATATTATGGCTTTTTTATATTGCAAATAAAATATTTTAAAAGTATATATTTTTTAGTTACTGGTGTCCCCTAATGTAGCAACCTTTCTGAACTCTCTTATTATTTCATTTGTTATTTTTAAATAAAAAATATTTATTTCATCAGTGCTTTTACATTTAGCAGCACAGAGTTACTCAAAATGTTATCATGTTTTAAATTTTCTATTATGTCAGCAGTAATTTTGTCCTATACATTTGCTACATTTTGCTCACTGAATTAGCACTTTCCCTAAGTGGATGATTACAGGATCTACAAGTGACTGATTAATCATTTGTAATATTCCCTTCTAATTCTCCCATCTCTGGTATTATGTAAGATAATACTGGTGAGAGTGGCCATTCTTGTTTTGTTTCTGATCTTAAAGCAAACCAATCAAAATTTCTTCATTGAATATAGATTTTGGTGTAAGTTTTTGGTATCTAACTTAAGTGAAGTTAAGGAAGTATTCTTCTATTCCTAGTTTGCTAAGAATTGTTTCAAAAACAATAAATAGGGCCTTTTGGTGCATACAATAGGCTATGTTCTCACACTGTCTGTATAGAGAGAAGAGACCGGGTAGACCTACCTCATGTGCAGCCCAACTTGGGCCCCATGCCTGATCTGAATTGTGAAGGGGATACATGCAGTTGGGAAAACAAACAAGCAAACATGAATAGGTATTGTTTTCATCATATAATTTTTAGGCATGAATTTTGATAATCATCTTATTTTTCTCCTTTAATCTGTGAATGTGATTAAATTACACTGATAGATGTTCTAAGTATGAACCGTCTTTGCAATCCTGATATATACCCACTGGACCATGATGTACATGATGTATTTGCTGGATTTTGTTCAATTATTATTTTATCTATCTGTCTATCTTCAAAAATGAAGTGGACATGTGATTTTTCTTTCTTTCTTTTGAGAAAGAGTCTTACTCTGTCACCTTAGGTAGAGTATTGTGTCATCACAGTTCACAGCAACCTCAAACTCTTGGGCTTAAGTGATTCCCTTGCCTCAGCCTCCCAAGTAGCTGGGACTACAGGCACCTGTTACAATGCCTGGCTATTTGTTGTTGTTGTTGTCATTATTGTTTAGCAGGCCCTAGCCAGGTTGGAACCCACCAGCCCAGGTGCAAGTGGCTAAGACACTTCCTGGGTTTTTTAATCTAGGGGAATTCAGCCAAGAAGAGTCAACTCAGACTAGAGAATTCATTACCCTAAGATGAGTTCAGGAAACTAGTAGGAAAGAGGAAATTGTTTCATTTCTGATCTATATGGCTACTGTAATAATAAAATCATTATTATTTTATTTTACTGGCTGAGACATTCAGTGTAAAGCTGAATAGAATAGAAGTGGTGTGAGCAGATAGCATTTATTATTTCATCATTAAGTATAAAATAAGCTGTAAATTTTTTATAGATATCGTTTATCAGGTTGAGAAAGTTCCCTTTAATTCATAGTTTGATGAGACTTTTCTTTATGAATGGATATTCAGTGCCCTTAAGGGTTGTTTTCTCAATCTATTGTGGTGATCATACGGTTTTCTTATTTATTTGGTTTGATAACAATGAATGATTTGGTTGATTTTTGAATGTTCTATTAACTTTGTACTCCTGGAATAAATCCTTTGTGATGATATATTATCCTTTTTATATATTACTGAGTTTAATTTACTAATATTTTGATAAGAATTTTTGTATCTTTATCAATAAGGGATATATTTTATTTTAATGTTTTTGCTTGGCTTTGATATTATTGTATTTCTCGTTTCATACAATGAGTTAGAAAATGTTCCTTTTTTATTTATTTTCTTTTTGCAAAATTGGTATTATTCTTGCCTTAAAAGTTTAATAAAAATCACCAGTGAAGGCATCTAGACTTAGATTTTTTTTTTTGTGAGAGAGAACTTTATATTACAAATACAATTTTTGAAATTGATACACAGGTGTGCAGAATTTTTTGTGTGACATCCTTGATAATGTTTGTCTTTCAAATTTGCAAAATTACTGGTTTAAGATTCTTTTTTTTTTTTGACACAGAGCCTCAAGCTGTCACCCTGGATAGAGTGCTGTGGCATCACAGCTCACAGCAACCTCCAATTCCTGGGCTCAAGCGAGTCTCCTGCCTCTGCCTCCCAGGTAGCTGGGACTACAGGGGCCCGCCACAACGCCCGGCC
>CAUYON010167163.1:0-15129 GCA_963573935.1 Arctocebus calabarensis
CTCTTTCATAATCTCATAAAGAAGAGACTCTGTGCCTTGTGATGCCACTTCATCATTTTCAGGTATCCCTATAAGGTGAATATTGGTTTTCTTCGAGTTATCCCAGAGCTGTCTGAGAGAATGATCCGTTTTTGCCTTCCATTTCTCTACCTCTTTGGAAGTTTGCCTTTCTTCTGTTTGCTCCATTCTGTTACTGAGGGATTCTTCTATATTTTTCAGATCTTTGAGGGTTGCAACTTATTGTCTCAATGTGTCAAAATCTTTGGTCATTTTGTCTTTGAATTCGTTCAGTTCTTGAGACATCTTTTGGGTCATCTTTTGGGTTACTGCTTGAAATTCGAATTCCATCTTTTCCTCCACTGTGCTGATCTTAGTTGCTATCCAGACTCTGAATTCAACTTCGGACATCTCAGCCATTTGCTTATGCAAGGGATCTTGTGCTGTATCTATCTTGTCGTTCCTTGGGGGAGTTGATCTACTCTGATTATTCATATTGCCCGAGTTTTTCTGTTGATTCTGCCTCATGATTATTTTTCACTGTTACCTATGACCATCCTCAAAGTTGGGGAGGTGTCTCTCCCAGATCAGACCCTGCAGAATCACTCTGTTGTTACTGGATCTTTGTAGGGAGTGACCCTGTGTCTCTAATGATTTCTCAAACCTTGCAGGGTGAAGAGCTGAAATCCTCCTCAGTCTGCTTAGAAGACACTTTTAATTGCTAACTTGGGCTAAGCAGAAGCTTTCCCAGGAAAGCACTTGTGGTTGGGATCACTCCTTAAGTGGCTATCCATTTACCCAGTGTGCTAAAACCAGTCTCACCCTATGCCCGTGAGGGCTAATGCTGCAAGGCGTCTCAGTCCCTGCCTTTAGGCTGCTCAGTCACTAGATTACTCGTTCCCTCCTGATGTTTGTTTTGTGACCCTGAGGGTGGAGCTTTCCAGGGCAGTTCTCCCACAATGGTTCCACACAGCCCACAACCAAACACTGGTATCTCTGCCCGGCTCTGTGGCCCAGTCTGGGGCCCCAGACAACACTCATAGACCACTGCTCTCTTGCTCAAGTTCTCCCAAGGCAGTTCAACTGAGTGCCAAGTTCAAAAGAAACCAAAACAGCTCACAGGCAAGGCCTTTCCAGCCTGCAGTCCCACTGTTGCCCCACCCATAGCTGCCTACAGGATTAGATCAGATGAACACATGCAACCACTTGCCCGATCTCCACCTCTTTGCCTTCCTCAGGGTGTTCAGAAGTGATACACTGTCTCCCTGTGTCCCCAAAGGGAAGTTTCTGGGCAGATCCCGCCTGCCAGAGATGCCTGAAGTCCTCTCTCTCAAGACAGAGTCTTAATCTGTTGCCCTGAGTAGAGTGCCAGGACATCATAGCTCACAGTAACCTCCAATGCTTGGGCTCAAGAGAATCTTTTGCCTCAGTTTTTCTATTTTTAGTAGAGATGGGGTCTGCTTTTTGCTCAAGCAGATCTCAAACCTTTGAGCTCAAGCAATCCACCTGCCTCAGCCTCTCAGAGTGCTAGGATTACAAGCATGAGCCACCATGCCCAACTTTGACTTTCCCTTTAATAGATAATTTCAAAATTTCGCAAAAGATGTTTTTCAGGTAGAGGTAAACATAAAAATCCTATCTCCTGGCTTTGTTCAAATGGAGGTCAATTACACATGATACAAATAACACTGCACATATGTATTTTTATTTTCTCTAAACTATATATAATGGACATATCTCCTTGGCAAAATTAGCTTCTAGGTAATTCAATAGGTGTTATTCTGTTATTATTCCCCAAGGCTCATATTCCTCATGCATTTCTTTTAATGTGACATTAAAGGTAAACCATTATATTATGTGATACTGAACAACAGTTTTTATATGTTTAAAATTCACAGATTAAAAAATAATAAATCCTGGATTCGAGCATCAGCCTGAACATGCATTTCTCCAGGAAGTGCTAGAACATTGCTTGAGCCTATACACTTTTTCACTGTCACTTTGGCTTCTCTAGCCATCCAAATCCATGACAGCATCCCTTCATTACAGCCAGGGCGGAGGAGCCTCAATTCATTGTGGGTCCTTCATTGAGATAACTCCATTTAGAACCTGTACAGGACTATTTATGGAAGGTCCTAGCAGCACCACAATCCCTGCCCTTGAGAAGTGAACATTTACATTCAGTCATTCAGTTCATGGATGGAGAACTGACCTTGAGGATCAGCCAGATCACTCCCTGAAGGTCATGGAAAGAATCAGCCTCACAGATGAGATGTGTAATTTCGGGAACAGCGCTTGAACCTTACATGGGACTGTTAATTAGATACAAGATTATGTTCAAGGCTTTAAAAATTGAATTTGTTGCCACAAATGGGAAGTTTTATAAATAGCAGGAAGAAATTTCTAAACAAAATCTATAGATTAAAGCATGGTTTTAAAACTGACTTTAATCTAATTGAATATGCTTCACAGTCCCTTCACTTGAATACGATGGGACTGGTGGGGAATTGGACCTTAGGGATGACTGGTTTTCCACAGTGTCCCAGGATGGCGCTAAGGTTCCAGGGTCTTAAGAGTTGTGACACCCCTTAATTTCTTCTGTTCTGTTCTGTGGTACAATGCCCAAGCAGGAGAACTCTTCCCATGTTGGAGAACAGGTGCCAGCTCTCCTCTCCCTTCCTGAAACCCTCCAAGGATTTTCCCTCTCTCCTCTCTCTCTTTGGGCCATCCAGCTTAATATTTTATAATGGCTTGAGATTTTCTGAAAGTTTGGGAAAAATCAATTGATGTTATGCTTTACTAAGCATCAAGGGAGAACAAATCCTGTTTAAAATGGTGAAAGAGGAAAAAGTAATAAAAAAAAGTAGCAATCGCTGCTCACTTTTGTCAGTGAGCAGCAGGCACCATTTGTAGCACTGTGTGTATGCTACATTAATTAATATAGCAACAACTTTTTGAAAATACCACATCTATTTTCACAGAAGAGAAACTGAGGCACAAATACATTAATTAAAATGCTAAAGTCACACACTCAGTTAAGTGGTGAAACCAAGATTGTAACCCAAACTGTTTGGCACCAAAATTTATTCTTTTAAATTCTTCCATGTTCGCATAATGCAATAAATTATCTTGGCACACTTTAAGTCATAAACACTGTGAAGGAATTCTAAATCGGATATCAGATTTATGGAGCACAGATTTGTTCATCAACAAAATTATAATAATATAAAAACTGGATTGTGTATGAAAAGATAAGCTAGACCCAGAAGAATTTTAAAGTTAAAAAAGATATTAGCGTGCCTTAAATAAACTAAAGTAAATTACATGGAATAAAATCTTAGTCTTATCAATCAGTGCTATGTTGTATATTTTTTTTGTGAATTTTAATTCTTCATCACGAAAATGAGCAAAGTACTATGTAGCTTAACTTGTAGAATTGTTGTATGAATAAAAATCATACAAGAAAATTTTGTGACATACTTAAAGCATAAAATTCTTCTTTAATGATTGTATTTTATATATTTTAAAAGGGAATAACAACTCTATAATGGGATACTAAGGAGTCGTCAAAATCATCTGTGCAAATACCAATTAAAATGAGAATTGTTGAAATGGGCTTAAGTATAATATCTCTCTCTCTCTCTCTATATATATATATATATATGGATACACACACACACACACACACACACACACACATATATATCTGTATATATAATGTACCTATCTTTTGAATGCCCCAGCCAATAGTCACCAGGAATATACACTCAGTTCAAGACAGATTTAGTAACTTTCCACAACAGGGGAAAGCACACACAAGCTACATCTCAGCAAATGGGCTATTTGGTTTATTGTAGGGCCTGGACTTCCCCTGGGTAGTTTTAGGAAAGGGTTCAAGGAAGTCAGAGGTTGATCATGATTTTATGTGCTCTCTCTTAAAACTGAAATTTCAATATTGGGCATTTTAATGATTTTTATCTAAAAGTCAGAAGAAGCGCAGGAAAGCTAGAGCTGTCATTGATGTGCTAGTTTGCTGATGTTGGGACACAGGGAAAGACATTTGGTGGTTCTTTGGTTGTTCTGTGTTGACACAGACTCCCACCCTGTGCCCTGAGCAGAGTGCAATGGCGTCATAGCTCACTGCAACCTCAGACTCGGCTGTGGACATCCCGCTGCCTCAGCCTCTGGAAGCTGCTGGGATTATAGGCACTCACCATGGTTCCCGGCTGGGTTGTTCATTTTTTTTTAGGAGTCGGGGTCTCACTCTCACTCAGGCAAGTCTCCAACTCCTGGGCTCAAGCAATTCTCCCTGCTCAACCTCCCACAGTGCTGGGATTACAGGCGTGTGTGATGCCCTTGTTTCCTATTCAGGTGGGACCCTCAAGTGGTCTTGTCAGATTTTACTGCAGGTACAAGGTGACGTCATGTAGATACTGTGGACGTTCTTTGGAAATGTTTAATTTCTTAGGAAATATTGTAGCTATTAGCCTTGTGAGTTTTAAGGCCATTTTGTTTCTTTTTGTTTGTTTATTAATATGTAGTAAAAAGATTAGGTAATTTGATTGATTTCCTTCAAAGTACTTTTCACTTTCAAAATTTCTACTAGCAACATTATTACTTTTATAATTATACATATTATCATATATTATATACAAATGTATGGAATTGTACTATATAATTACTCATAACCATATATATTTCTGTATGTTATATAATGTTTTAATATACACATATATTTTATTTTATTTATTCTTTTTTAAAGAGAGGGTCTCACTTTATTGCCCTTGGTAGAGTACTGTGGCGTCACAGCTCACAACAACCTCCAGTTCCTGGGCTTAGGTGATTCTTGTGCCTCAGCCTCCCCGAGTAGCTGGGACTCCTGGCTCCCACCATAATGCCCAGCTATTTTTTCGTTGCAGTTTGGCCGGGGCCGGGTTTGAACCTGCCACCCTCGGTTTATGGGGCCGGTGCCCTATCCACTGAGCCACAGGCACCATCCTATGCATATATATTTTATACACATGTGTGTATGATACACAAGATATAGATGGGTGGGACTTCTTTACTCGCTGGAATAAATGTAGCTCCTCAATGGCAAAAAGAAATCAGAATTTTCACCTAAGTCAGTGAGCTTTTCACTACTTTGATGCCTCAAAGAAGACTGGACTTTTACTTACTACATCCTTTTTGAAAATTTTGGCCCCATTACTATTTACCTTGAGAGGGCAATGAATTATTTTTTAAAAAAACAGCCCAAAAGTCTTTTTTGTCTCTAATGAAATTGTTTTCTTCAATTTGGGTGATATACTGTATTTTTCCATATATAATGCACCCTTTTCCCCAGAATTTTTTGGGAAAAAAATAAGGATGCACCTTATAAACGGGTAGTACTATTTGTTGCTGGTGTATAAACTTTCTTGTACTGTGTATCTGTTCTTGTGTTTTGGAATTATTTGTTATATAAAATTTCTTATACCATAATGTGTTAAAATAAATGCTAAAATTCCTTTATAATATAAGACACAAGTACCTAAATATAAACAAATAATAATTTGAATGGAAAAAATTAAAATGAAAATTTTTTTTACCTGAAATTCTGGGCCCAAAACATGGGTATGCATTATACCTGGACGCATATTATACATGGTAAAATGTGGTATTACTCATTGCCTTGAAAGTGGGTTGGATTCCCAACTATAAACTAATTTAAGAATCCTAGCCAGGCACAGTAACTCCCACCTTTTATTCTAGAAACTAGGAAGCCTGAAGCAGGTAGATTGCTTGAGCCGAGGAGTTCAACACCAGCCTGAGCAAGAGCAAGATCTCATTTCTACCAAAATTAGAAAAACTAGCCAGCCGTACTGGCACACACTTATAGTCCCAGCTACTCAGGAGGCTGAGGCAAGAGGATTATTCAAGCCTAAGAGTTTGCGATTGCTATGAGCTATGGTGCCACAGCACTCTACCCAGGGTGACAGAGTGAGACACTGTCTCAAAAAAGACAAAATGTATATACATATATATACACACACACACACACGAGCGCGCACGTTTGTGTGTGTGTGTGTATGAATCGTCACATTTTACAGTTTTATGCGATGCTCACCAATAAGCCTGGCCAAAATCATCAATGTTCAAGAAATAGTTTCTGATGTAAATTATAAACTCATACTGGTATTGACATTTTGGGTTGGTTTTGACATTTCATTCATGCTCATTTTCTTTCTTTCCTTTTTTTTTTTTATTAAATCATAGCTGTGTACATTAACGCAATCATGGGGTACAATGTGCTGGTTTCATATACAATCTGAAATATTTCCATCAAACTGGTTAGCAAAGCCTTCATGGCATTTTCTTAGTTACTGTGTTAAGACCTTTATATTCTGCATTTAATAAGTTTCACCTGTACCCTTCTAAGATGCACTGTAGGTGTGGCCCCACCAATCACCCTCCCTCCACCTATCCTCTCTCCTCATGCTCTTTTTCTAATATCTTCTCAAGATTGTTGAATTCCCCATGTGTGATTTAATCATAATGAACTTACATAACGTCAAGAATTAAAAGTGAAAAGGATGAAGAAAACTGCTGTTTTTCCCCACACTTTGCTTCACATAAATAGCGTGATATGACTTGTATAGATCAGATGGTGAAATGCTGAAGATATCACGTACAGGCAGCAGTTAATAGAATGATGCCCCTCTCTTTGGCAAAGCAGAGGGAATAGTGTGCAAGGACTGGAGAGGCCTTTGGCCGCAGAGACACAATTTCTCACCAGCTTCTGACACTGAGCTGTTCTCCAGATGAGGAGCTGGGGGAATCTGGCAGCAAAGTGCAGTACCAATTTTGAGGGAGAGATCTTTGTCAGTGGCCAGAGGGCTAACATAGGTATGCGATTTCTGGAAAATAGAGCCGAGGGATAAATAATTTCATAGTGTAAAGGGGAAAAAGAATCCTTCAAAATTAGAGATTTCTCAAGAGCAGTCAGCAATACAAGTCTTGTGTATTTACTGAAATATGAGAAAACTGAACACATGGGAAGGTGGTCCATTAGCTGGCTAATCAGCCCTGCAAGATGAAGTGAAGGCACCGAGATCCTTATTTTGAAATCAAGAGAAAAGAGGGACACGTTGAAATGATGAAGTCAGGGCCCTCCTGAAGGGAATGACTGGCCCACTGCTATTGCAAATGTCAAAGTGTTTTTGAATGTTTATGCCCCTAAAACTACCCTGGGCCCAGTTTCATAATTTTAATTGACTCCTGTGTATAAAGAATTCCCACCACTGTCAATTTAAATTGTACAGTTGAGATTCCAAGATTGGGTTCACTGTCTGCCAAGAGTATATTGTTTTAATATATTTTTATTTTTATAAAGCCACACTGTGAAACCAGAGGGACAAATTGGGTAGAGACTAGGGATTGAAGCCTGGCCTCTTTGTTAAATCACTTTCTGCATTTGGAAATGTCAGCCACTCAGAAGCCTTTCCCTTAACGTGAAAAATAAGAGACTGATACCTAGATCACAGCAGACACGTCAGAGGATCAAAGTTTGGATGGTATTTATGAGAAAGAAAAGGAAGGTGGTTTCCTCTTGACAGGAGGGCATTCTACCCTGCATTCAAAGGCAAAAACCAACAAGCAAATTAAACAGCGAAAGAAACACCATTGTCAAAAACTAGGAAGTAAGAGATTTAATCTCCACGAGGCTACTTTGTAGCTCATCTCCCTTCTGTAATTCCAGGAAATTCTATCCCCCAGTTAGAAAGACAAAAAAACCGTTTGTTGATATCACAGCACTGGCCAGTAGAATAGTGACAGCCACATCAGATTAACTTAGAGCAGGGATCATCCTTCCAGCACTGAGTCTTAGAAAATTGGACATACTGATTTCAATAATTTACCGCAAGGTAGTGATAACTTTTCCCCCCTTCCTTTAACAGGAGCTGATTATTGCATTTCTGATGACGTGAAAGATGGCTCTCGTCCCGACTGTGGTGGGCAGGGACTGACGGGTTGTAAGGGTGCCTATGCGTGCACATCTGACAGCGGCTGGCTCTGCTGTCTGCTTTATAAATATATTTGAATAAATGGCTTTTGAATAAAGTGGTTGGCATTTAACAATTTAACTGGATTGACGTATGAATTCACAGGCAGGGGTTGGCTCTTGGAAAGGCAGTTGTGTTTTGCCGTGGCTTCATCAGAAGTGCACACCACAGTTCAACGTCTGGTGTGGCCAAGAAGGAACAGTGGTCCAGGGGAGAAAGAGAAGAGAACCCAGGAGTGAGGTAGAAAAGGAAATGATAAATAATCTCTCCCAGTTCAACCCTGACTCGATCTCATTTCTCTTGGAGATCTAAGCATTAGTAACAATGTTCAGATACTTAGTTGTCAGGGGCGTGTGTGTGTGTGTGCATTTAAGTGCAAGAAAAGGGAGTACTTTTTTAAATGCCACAAAAAAAAGCTGAATTGGTTCACCTGAAAGGTTTGAGTTGGCCCCAAAGGGGTTTCAGATGAAGGCAGAGGTGGAGGAGTAGAAGGTTATTTTCTTTTAATCAGTGTAAAGGTATGAGATATAAATGTCTCCTCACTGGCCCAGGAACGATGACCTCAAGGGAAAAAAATCATGAAAATAAGGTCTGTCCCCTGCTTCATGGCTGGGCAGGTGCTTGATCAGTTGCTAGGAATTTCCCTTGAAACGGCCATGAAAGCCTCTTTGCCAGGATCAGTTCACGGGTGTAGGGTTATGGCGAAGCAAAATATGTAAAGTCTGATGCTCCTTGAGTTCAGGAGCAAGTCTTTCAACTTCCCCTTGTTAAGGTGGAAAGACATCGTGAACAGAAACATTTTTTTCAATTCAAAATTTCATGCAGGACAGTCTCTTTGTGGGACTGGTACTCCGCGTGTGCCTCCAGGTGACCTTTCTAAAGCTCTCGTGGTGGTTTCATCTTGATTAAAATGGTTCTATTCACAGAAGGGGAATGGCTGGGACAATCTTCTGCAAAAGAAGGTAGAAAAGGCAAAAAGTAGAAAAAAGATAGCTCTTTCTTTTGAAAAGGCTGGAGAAGAAGAGAAGGAAAGGCATACTGCGGAAGAGAGGCACCTTGGAGAAAGGAGGTAAAAAGAGAAAGACGTGGAGGAGAAAAGCCAGGGACTCAGGACAAAGCAAGGAAAGGGATTGAACGGCCGCTGAAGAGGCAGGCACTCTGTCCATCTCCTCCCACAGCATGGCCAGGGGAGGCGCTATTTCCCACTTTACAGATGGGGACACTAAGCTCCTGTGTAAACTGCCTTGCCCAAGCTCACCCAGCTCCTGCATAGCCAAACCAACACTCAGTTTCAAGTCTGCTGACTTCAGACTCGCTCCAACGCACAAGGGAAAGAACACCTGTGTTTGATTTCGATTAATTCTCAACAATACCTTTTAAAGTAAATAACAAGTGCGCCTCTCCCTGACCTGGACGAGTGACTACTTTGCACTTTAGCCCCCAGCTTCCCCAAGAAACACCACAAGCATCGTGTCTCCGCTAACTGACCCCATCCATCTGGTTCCCAGCGACATCAGGATTCTTTTTGCATTGAGAGAGACGGTAAAGGCCGGAGAGAATGATGGTGGAAATAAAACTCTTGTAACTTGATGCTGCCTCTGGGATTTATTTACTGTTGATCATGGCTGGGGAGCTCTTTGAACCTTACATATGTGCATGAGCATGTGCTGAAAGAATGGTAGGACGGGGAGCAGTCTGATGGGTACGGACGAGAATTCCAGAGAGCTCACAGGATCTATGGGGCGGAGAGGAGAGGCAATATTGCAACAAAGGAAGCGAAAGCTCCTAGAGAAATCTATAGTTACATGATCTGTAACCCAGGGGAAAGTCTATGCAAAAACCATTCATTGCCCACAAAAATAATATTAACTGGTAATTGCTCCTAACAGTGCTATGCTCTTTAACAGGGTGGGACATGTCATCTTTGGAGGGGGGCAGGAGAGACAGGGGTAGGAGTGAATCCTGGACACTGAGTTTTGCAGGGAGCTCACTGCACCTGGATACCCAGACAACGGGGCAAGTGGGGACTCGAGTCCAACCTGAGCTCCACTCGCCAAGCTGTCAGCCCTGGAGGGGGTTATCTCCGCCCCAAGGGTGTAACTATTTCCTATTTCTCATAAATGTGTAGTATGGACTGGTATGTGCCCTGTCTGTAGTCTAAGCAGCAGAGAAGTGTCAGGGATAAAATTTCTCATCCTTATATACTTTTGCTGTTTCAAGGTTTTATCTCCCTAAGATTCACCAGTGGTGAGACTGCCAGTCCAATGTATGCGTGTAAGACTTGGGAAGTACTAATGTTCTTTAAACGTGTCTCATAGAGGAATGAAGAGATGGTCAGAATTTGGATAGACCCAGGAGAGAGAAACACTCTATAAAACAGTGGCTCAAGTAGTATACTTGTGTGTGTGTGTAATAGCTTATAATATTTTATATGGAACAATCCATCAGTAAAATTAGAGCCACTTGCTGCCCCTAATCCGGAGAGGGGCTGAATGAGTCCCCCTGTATCCAAGGAGGTTGCTACCAAGTTGGAAGATAGGTTCTTAAATTCTCCCTGTTTCAGAGAGCCCTCACTTTTAACTACCAGATGGATATAGGAGCCAGGGAGAAACTATATCTCTTTTACAATCTTGATTCTTTGCAAGGCCGGCTTTCTCCTATGACGCCCTTACACCCAGACAGTTGTGTTATAGTTTGTTCCAAGTGCACAGACAATGTCTGCTATGGAAAGCAGAAGCTGACCCAGGAATGTGTAATCTTGGCAAAATTTTGTGAGCCTCACTGTGGGCTCTGTCTGTCCCCTGACACAATCTGTTCTTGATCGTGGATATAGCCCAGAGCTAGAAGTTGTGGGGTCTGAGGAATAGTTCTTTCTATCCCAACTGTGTGGACTTAGGCAAACCACTTTCCCTCTTTAAGCTTCAGCCTTCATATTCGTAGCATAGGAATACTCTTTATGCCTGACAAGGCTTTGAGCATCAGTTTAGTAAAAGCCTGTGGAAGTGTTCTACAATCTATCCTGAATATTATAAACATAAGAGGTTACCAACACTAAAACAATAAAATAAAATAAAAACTCAAGGATATAATTTCCTGTGTGTTTCATTTTAATAAAATATCAAAGAACAATACACTTAATTATTTGAATGCAAACATTGCATTGGTAGAAATGTATAATCTAAATAATTGAATCTATGCTATTTAATGGCTTGCTCGAACACTGGTTTCTGCCAGAATCAACTGAAATTCAAGGTTGCTGCCTAATGGCTTAAGGAGTCTTTTCTCTTGACAGATGGAGAGATTTGAAAATAATCTACAAAACATAAGCTTACTTACCACAATCAATTCAAACATATTTATTGGATTGTTTTAGCTTAAATATAAAGAAGTCAAACCTAAAGACTTCTTAAATATCAAATCACTGTATGTAAAACTTTCACTGTGAGTTTAAGGCTGAGTATGCAAACTTACAACAGAGCTAAGGGGCTACCGAACTTGAACCTGGACAGAGAGAAGTTTCATAAGATCATCTGCAGACCCTGAGTTTTCTGCTGTGGCTGGAGCAAGGAGATACGTTTCTTCCACTGGGAACAAGGAACGTCTGAGAAGTGACTGAAATGTTTTAGTGTGTCTTCCACAAAGACTGTCCCTTTTTGTAAAAAAAAAAAAAACCAACTCACTCACTACCTGTTCGACATGCCAAAGGTGACTCGTTAGATGTCCTGTCTTTAGAAACAGATTTGCAAGCCAGAGTGTTCCAACCTTGCTGTTGGATTGTGGGTTTTTAACCTTCATCAGTTTGGCCTTTGAGTGGAACTTGAGAAAAGAAGAAAGAAAAGTGGTAAAGAATGGAGAAGAAAAGCAAAATAAATCAAAAGCAGCTTTCTTGGTAACGCCGACATCTCCAAGCCACGTGCAAAAGGACTGGGTCTCTAATGATATCAATTAGGCCCGGGACAGGGGAGATATATTGTACCCATGGAGGCTGCTCAAGTCCCCATGTAAAAGGTCATTAGCAGGGTAGAGAACATTACAAATTATTGACTGACAATGCCTTTCTACCCCCAGCACTTTGAACATTCTGAAATAAATTATTACCAGTAATGGTTTCAGGTTGACAAGCTAATTCCTCTTAAGTTTTCCTTTTTAAATCAAGGAAAGTATTATTTTTTAAAAGTAACGATGTGTCTTCAATGTAGGTACACACAGGCACACGTGAATGAAGAAATGCAACTAACTGCCTGCTTTTCTGATTGCGATGGGGAGCGGGGGTGTGCAATAGATGACTTCTCCAGCAAAGCGAGGATTTCCAGAAACATTTTCTTCCTTGGCTGATCTCTTTGCATCTCTTTCAAAGCACGGGGGGTGGTGGTGTCTCTAAGGCAGCAGGCTGCATTCACTGAAGCACAAGCCGTAGGCTACTTAACAGAGGCTCAGAATTCCATAGACGTGTGGGATATGCTGGCAGCTCCTCAGGGAGGGTCAGCTCTCCCGGGGCTGTGTTTAGGATGCTGTGGCCACCTGAAGGCATTCTTGCAGGCTGGCAACCAGCGCCTTCTTCCTGCTGCCCTTCTAACAACAGCCTCATGCTGAAGCTGTCAAGATTTCCCGGCCTCAGAGGGAACCTTTGCCAACTCAAGCAAACAAAACAGCATCCTGCTACATGAATCAGCTTGAGTTGTGGTCCAACTGCATCTTCAGTATTTGGCAAAATTCTAATCATCCAACCAGGGGGCTTCCTCCTCGAAGATCTCATCATACCCCTACGTCTCGACAGAACCAGGCTCCGAAGCCTGACTGGGGGCCAGTCTGTTCCGATTTCCAGACTTCAGTTTTTTGCCTCTTAAAAGGAACTGGTTAGATTAAGGTGGATCTGAAACCACGCTCAGCACGAATTTCAGGAGACCATTTGAGTTTGTTCTCAGGGTTTTGTTCTTTTTTAATAACAAAATCTTTTGTAGTGCATTTGAAGGGAACATTTAATTAAAAAGTATGTGTTTTATTTAAAAAATCGATTGTTGCAAAAGGAAATCAAAGAGCATAGCACTTGGTCACAGCATTTCCTCCCTCTGCAGTTCTATATCACAATATGAGTGCAGAGTTCATAGTTCGCCATCCAAACGTGTCCTAGTTTCACAGCGGACAGGAGCACAGCACACCCCGCCTTTCGCCCTGGCTGTCTGCCGTGCTAATGTACCTCCCTCTCACCCACAGCTAGTGACCAGGTTGTCCCAATTTGCACAGGGCTTTCCCATGCCCCATCGTCCCATGCCCCAAGATCTGCCTTAGTCCCCCCCTTTCAGGAGGTTTGGTCATCTCACCACCAGCCCACTGTCTTCGATTTCAGGTCACTGCACAAGGAACTCCTTTCCAGGGGTTTTCTGATAGACATCACCATGAAATCACACTTTAAAGTTAAAATTTCAACGTGGATCAAAATTTCTACCTGTGAGGGATATAAAAAAGAGTATAGAACAGCAAATCCCTCTCAAAGATACTGTTTCTGAGCACCTGAATACATAGCCTATAAAAGTGCCACTTAGCACCTTTTTCTTTGTACTTTAGAACAGAGAATCTTCTGTTCTGGGCAGGGGATCTAGTACTGCTCAACGGTACTGCTGGTCCCAGAAAAAAAAAAAAAAAGGCCTTGGAGGCACTGCAGAAATTTCTTTCACTTGTGGAAACCCTACTTCCAGGGAAAGCATGAGCTCTTTCCAGAATGACCAACATCCACTTTGCAGATTCCTGGAAAAAGGGACCAGTTGCATGTAAGATGCAAGGGGTCCACATGAGGCTTTCATTCTCCAACATCCAATCTCAGGGCCCTTTCTAGTATCTGAATTTATTATCAGGTGTTTAGCCATACCTTGAGCTCATTTTCCCTTATCTTTCTTTTCTGTTGACTTATCTGACCCCAACATTCTGTTGTACAATCTTGGATTCCAAGGAACCGACCCGGAAGCTGGCTCCTTGGCCTGGCCCTTTGGAAGAGACTGTGAACGGTTGGTGACTTCCATTTCCTCATCACTAACAAGGCCCATAAGATTGATGTTGTTGGGCTGTGTTTAGTGAAAATGTACATGAATCATGGGCCACGGCTCAAAATCTATTCACTGAGCTAAATCCCCCCTTTTGAGATTTATTCCTATTCCTGACTCTTTACTTCTTTCTCTAACAACTCATTTTGGGACCATTTATTGGTGTCTCCCTTAGTTAGACAAAATTTGAGCAGGAGAACGTTACATTGAGGATTTCTTCAATGTTCAAGATGAAAAGATTTCTGCCACTGTGTGTGATTGAAATACTAAGGTTCTAGCTAAAGAATTAAGAGGTGGTATCCAATACACTCAATACTTACATGAAACCAGTAGATGATCTAATTCAGACCCGCATAAGAGAAAAGCTCTATTCAATTCAAGTTAGGGGAGGGGAAGCGAGGGAGCGTGGCAAGGGGAGGAGGAGGGATTGATGTGCTCTCACTAAATGGGCGCAATGTAGGGGCACATGGTGTACCTGCTGGGTACGGGACACAACTACAGGAGGGACTCTACCTAACAAATTCAAACTTTGTAACTTGGTTGATTGTGCCCTCATATTAACCTGAAATTAGGAAAAAAAAAAAAAGATTTAGGAGTGGAGCAGAGCCCCTCTCCTTTTCCTTATAGGCAGTAGAGACAAGTGGTAAAGAATGTGAACTCTGAGCTCAGCACCCATAGCTCAGTGAGTAGGGCGCTGGCCACATACACCTAGGCTGGTGGGTTCGAGCTTGGCCCTGCCTGCTAAACTACAATGACAACTGCAACCAAAAATAGCTGGCTTTGTGGCGGGTGCCTGTAGTCCCAGCTATTGGAGGCAAGAAAATCTCTTAAGCCCAAGCCTTTGAGGTTGCTGTGAGCTGTGACACCATGGCATTCTACCCAGGGTGACATAATCAGACTCTGTCTCCAAAAAAAAAAAAGAATGTGAGCTCTGAAGATAGATTGCCTATGTTTGAATCCCAGCTATGCAACTTCTTAGCTGTGTTCCTCGCTCACTGCTTTACTCCTCTGTGCCTCAGTTTCCTCCTTTCCAAGATGATGTCAATGACTGT
>CAUYON010167167.1:0-19556 GCA_963573935.1 Arctocebus calabarensis
CTGAGACCTTGTCTTTACCAAAAATAGAAAACATGTGGTAGGGCAGCGCCTGTGGCTCAAAGTAGGGCGCCGGCTCCATATGCCGGAGGTGGTGGGTTCGAACCCAACCAAAAACTGCAAAAACAAAAACAAAAACCAAGAAATTAGAGTGCATAACAGTGGGTTTGAAGTAGGAAGCACCAGTGAGAAAAGTGAGTCCTCTCATACTTTCCCCTATCCTGATTGCATTGAGGATGCTCAGGGATTTGAAAATTTACAGCATCTCTGATGATGAGTCTCTACATCTGAGCAGTCTTCATTTGTTATTGTTTTTGTCTTTTGTGAGACAGAGTCTCACTTTGTCACCCTTGGTAGAGTGCTGTGGCGTCACAGCTCACAGCAACCTCCAACTCCTGGGCTTCCTGAGTAGCTGGGACTATAGGCACCCACGTGCCGACTACTTTCAGAGATGAGGTCTCACTCTCGCTCAGGCTGGTCAGGGAGCCTGAGCTCAGGCATCCACCCCCCTCGGCCTTCCGGAGTGCTGGGATTATAGGCTTGAGCCACCACTCCTGGCCTCAGTCTTCATCTGCTAATGGGGCACAGCCAGCACTGCTGTGTCACACACCCAATCTGCACCCCGTGCTTGTCCCACTGCCCTGCAGGCCCCTGCAGCTCCTCCATTTGCAGACGCTGTTTCTTCTGCTCAAATGCTCTTCCAGCTCCCCACCCTCTCTATGGGGCTAATGTTTGTGAATAGATTAAGGAAGAGCAAACCAAGAATGTCTTCCGAACAATATTTCTGCAAACAAAACCCAAATACAATTGATTGGTTTGTTTGATCCTTCAGTAAAATGTTAGGGTTAAAAGGCACCCCAGATATCATCTGGGAAAACCTTCTCATTTGACTGATGGAAATGGCAATCCCAGCAGGCTAAGAGGCTGTGCAGAGCTGAAGATGCTGTACACGTGGTACTCACAGCCAGCTCTTTTTTGTTAGATAGGCCCTGCCCTCACACAAATCCGGAAATAGCCGAATTAGGCAAATGCATCTTGCTGAATGTGAACCTTCGTTGATCTGCTAGCAAAACTCTGCATTCTGCTGTGAAAACCCACCGGGACAATGATGTGATCTTAATGACCGGGCAGGTCTGGGATACAGGACGCTGTGGCAGCATTGCCTTCGTGCTACAGGCTCTTTCCCAGTTCCAGGCCGCTGCCCGCTCATTCATCTCATTTGATCTGCCTAATCCGTGGAGGAAATGAGCAGCCCAGAAGGGAGCCTGCTCTTGTGTGAGGCAGAATTAAACTGTGGACCTGTGAATTGGACACGCAGAGGACGGGAAGGCTGGTACCGTCACTGACTTCAGGCTTTCTTAGAAAGGAGTTTACAAGCATCTCAAGATTGGAAGAGCAAAGCACCCTCTGTACTCAAAAGCAATCTGAAACTAGCAGATGAACAATTACAGGCGCACACGAGAGAAAACACAATTCAGTTCAAGTGGAGGGGAGGGGAAAAAGGGAGGCGTAAGCTCTTGTTTACCAGACACAATGTAGGGGCATATGGCACAGTTTTCATAATGGTTTTAGAATTTTTCGGCCTGGCATGGAGGTTCATGCCTATAATCCTAGCACTTTGGGAGGCCCAGTCAGGAGGATCAGGCCAGGAGTTTGACACCAGCCTGGGCAGCCTACGGCACACCTCCTGGTGAAGAACTCACCTAGAACGCGAAGCTTCCTAACAAACACCAATAATGTAACCTAATTGTGTGTACCCTTACATTCATCTACAATTTCAAAAAAGATTACAGAGGACTGTCCCTGGTTAGTGAGGGCCATTACCCTTATCCTTGACAAGGAACCTGGGCACAGGAAGCCAGTAGGCCACAGCTTTGGGGGTTATATGGATCACCACACAGTAGGGCTGTCATCCTAGACAAGCTCTTCAGCCCCTGGGTCACAGTTTCCTCATTTATACAACCAGGGATGTCTCTACTACACACAGTCCTTGAGAGGATAAACTTAGTGTTTGCCAAAGGTTTACTGGGGTGCCTGACGTCCTGTACAAAGTGAAGGACCAGGGGATGTATAGACTTTGACAGGTTGGCTCTTTAGTTAAGAAAATGTCAAACATCTCTGATTTGAAGGTCAGAACGGAGAAAATGGCGAGAGATGGAGAGCAGAAATGGGAATGTTTATGTTTATGCAGATTACACATTTGGGGAAAATCATTTTAAGCCTGGTGTCTGCCTGTCCACAAGCACACAGATGGCGAGCACGGGCAAGAGCTGCTCCGCCAGGCTGCGTGAGGAAGGCCTGCTGACGGAGGGCCTGGCAAGAAACCAAAGGTCACGGATCGCGGCTGGCCAGGAATGCTGCTCTGTGGCACGGTGTGGTCCACCTCGCCTGAACAACTCTCACAAGGAAAATGTATTTGCTAGAAACACATGCACTGTCACAGCACCTTTCTTTACTTCTTTTTACTACGGTAAGAAACATACAACGTTCGATTCACCATCTCACCATTTTTAAGTGCAGAGGGCAGCGCATCAAGTATGTTCACATTGCCGTGCAATGAGCAGGCCTCCAGAACTTTTCATCCTGCAACACTGAAACTCTTTACCCTCTAAACACTAATCTTCCCTACCTCCCCTCCAGCCCTACTAACCATCTTTCCACTTTGTTTCTTTGATTTTGACTATTTCATGTGTGGAACCGGTATTTGTACGCCTTATTTAATTTAGCAGAATATCCTTGATGACCAGCCCTATAGTAGCAAATGACAGAATCTCCTTTTTTTTTTTGTGGAGACAGAGTCTCACTTTGTCGCCCTCAGTAGAGTGCCGTGGCGTCACACAGCTTACAGCAACCTCCAACTCCTGGGCTTAGGCGATTCTCTTGCCTCAACCTCCCGAGTAGCTGGGACTACAGGCGCCCGCCACAACGCCTGGCTATTTTTTGGTTTTGCAGTTCGGCCGAGGCCGGGTTTGAACCTGCCACCCTCAGTATATGGGGCCGGTACCCTACTTGCTGAGCCACAGGCGCCGCCCCATGTCACATTTTCTTGATCCACAGATCTTGGGTTGCTTCCACCTCTCGGCTATTGTGAATAATTCTGTGATGAACACGTGTGTGCAAGTCTCTCTGAGAGCCTTTTGAATGGATACTCAGAAGTGAGCCTGCTGGATCATGCCGTACTCTTGTTTTTATTTTTTTGAGGTACCCTCCTCTTATTGTCTTCCATGATAGCTACAGCACTTTACACTCCCACCGACAGTTCACAAAGGTTCGCCTTTCTCCTCATCCTCACCAACACTTGTAGTTTTCTGTTCTTCTGAAAGTGTCCATTCTGATGGATGTGAGGTGACAGCTAGTGGTTTGATTTATGTTTTCCTACTGATTAGAGATGTTGAGTATCTTCTCCTGAGCTCGTTGGCTGTTTGTATAGCTTCCATGGAGAAGCATCTCTTTAAGTGCTTTGCTCATTTCTTGTTGTTGTTGTTGAGTTATGGAAGTTCCTTATGAATTTTAGCTATTCACCCCTTATCATATATGATTTGCAATTATTCTCTCCCATTCTATAGGATGACTTTTTACTCTGTTGTTGCCTTTGACATGTAAAAGTTTTAAAATTTGATGTAGTTCCATTTGTCTATTTTTTTTTTTTTTTTTTGACTAATTTTTGCTTTTGGTATCATATCCAAGAAAAGCCAATTCCATTGTTCTGACATTTTTCTTGCGAAATTCATAGTTTTAGGTCTGTCTGACTTTTAGATTTTTAAATTATTTTGAGTTAATTTTCATACATAGTATAAGGTAAGGGTCCAACTTCATTACTTGGTCCATGGATATTTAGTTCCCAAGACCATTTGTTAAAGAGACCGTCCTTTCCCCATTGAAGCCTTGGTATCTTTGTTGAAAGGCATTTGGCCATTTTTGCTATAGTTTATTTCGGGACTCTCTATTCTGTTCCAATGGTCTGTACACACATGTATCTAACTATGTTTACGCCAATACTGCACCATCTTAATTACTGTGGTTGGTTGTAAGACAGATGTTTTCTTTCTGAACCTCCATTTTAGCTTCCTCTCTCCCCTGGCAGTTCTGCTCAGGCAGCAGTTTCCCCTGTAGTCAGTTTTGGGTGTGGTTAGGGCAGCTCCAACCGAAAAGGACAGCCCTTTCTGAGCTAGTATTCCCTATTTCTATAGAGCCTTCCCACTCCTCTCAGCAGATGTGAGAAGCTGTGTGCCGACAGCATGAGCCCACTGCTAATCTTCATGTTCATCCTTCCATCCACAGACACATTCGGAAGATCTGCTTTGACCATGCTGCAGGCTGGAGCCTGGGGACAGTCACTAAGGGAGGTCAGTAGCCTCATGTTCTTTGGATCTCACCAAGTTTCTTTGTTGTCGCTTTGATGGAGGCAAGACCTGGGCATGGCAAACACGCCCTGTCACCCCCCGTGGAGACACATCCTGATGAAGTCATTCAGCCTCAGCTGTCTCATTCCACGGATGATGCAAGTCCAGCAAATGCTGTCTTTACTGCACCCCATGCCAACTTAGAGCATTCTATAAAAGGCAGGAGGAGGGGGAAGATGAAACCACTTGAAAGACTCTTAAAGCCTAGATCCACTTGCCAAAACCTTTAGGAACTTTCCAGCCCCACCCAGATAAGAAAGCTTATTGAACCCAAATTCTTTCAATTGCTTCTTCTCCTACTTTTCATGGAACTTCTTTCTCAAATGTTCCTGGAGATGAGACTGAATGGAAGGACTGCCCGGCTCTCCCTAAGGCATTTGCCCTCTTGACTGTCTCACCCCCCAGGCATTTTCCTCTTTCTCCCTCTGCACATTCTCCCTGCCAGCTGGCCCCAGCCTGTGCTCCTTTCCCCAGGTGCGGTCTGGGGGCCATTTGGAGCATGAGGGTAAGAAGACATCCAGTCTGCAACTCTTACTGGCTTTTGTTTTCCAAAATTTTAGGCTCTTTAAGCTTTTACCTGCCAGTGGAAAAGATGAAGGAAGGGGGATTCTCAGGATGAATCAGATATCTGGGAGCAGCGGGTGAAACTGCAGGTCTTCTTCCCCCCAGATTAGAAAATTAGATATTCCTGTGCTGGGAGAGAAGGAAACAGGTGTCTGTGGGTCCTGACCAGGGGGGTTCAGGTCTGTTTTCTCTGTAGTGGAGCATGGGGAAGTGGTAGGGCTCTTCCAGGACCTCCTCTCCTGGGGTCCTGGTTTGCCCGGGAGTGAAGGGGTTCCAGAGACATCGGGCTTTTACGGGACCAGAACGATTGTTCACCTATTGCTAGAACATCTAGGCCAGTGGTTCTCAACCGTCCTAATGCTGTGACCCTATAATACAGTTCCTCATGTTGCGGTGACCCCAAATTATTTTCATAATTTTGCTACTGTTATGAATCCTAATGTAAATATCAGCTATGCAGGAGACCCCCCCAAAGGGATCACGACCCACAGGTTGAGAACCTCTGATCTAGGCAGACAGGATCCAAGCAGGGCCTGGGGAGCCATGTAGATGGGAAGATGGGTGTCTCAAGGGCAAACTATATCTACTAACGCCTGGGACACCTGAAACTTATATAACCCCAAGGGGGATAGCACAAAAATAACAGTTTAAATTTTCTGCCAGTTCAGTGGAATGGGAGCTCAAAGTGGGAAGCTAGGTTGAGACATGGTACGATACTGAGTTCGTGGCTGGAGTCACACCAGGTGGAACTCATTCAAAGATGAGACTCATGTGGTTGGCTGCATTGAGAGTCTGTTTGCAGAACACAAACCCATGACAGTGGTATCACAGAGGCTTTTTTTTTTTTTTGTGGAGACAGAGTCTCACTCTATCGCACTCAGTGGAGTGCTGTGGAGTCACAGCTCACAGCAACCTCCCGCTCTTGGGCTCAAGCGATTCTCTTGCCTCAGCCTCCCAAGTAGCTGGGACTGACTACAGGCGCCCGCCACAGCGCCCGGTTAATTTTTGATGCAGTTCGGCCGGGGCTGGGTTTGAACCCGCAGCCCTCGGTATATGGGGTCGGCGCCCTACTCGCTGAGCCACAGGCGCCGCCCTATCACAGAGGCTTTTAATGAATGCATTCTCTCGCCACCAATCATTCCTTCTCCCACACGCCTCGATGTCTGGGACAGAGGCAGCTGGAGAATGGCAGCTGAGGGACGTGCCCCACTGTCCCTGCCTTGCTCAGAAGGGTGTGGGTGGCCTTCAAGGTGCACAGCCAGAGCCCTCTGACAACAGCTGTGCCTGAAGAAGCAGATGAAGAGAAAGGACACGAAGAAACCAGCTCTCCATCATGAGGAAGTTGAGATATGGGTGGGAGCTACTTAGTGGTGTAAGTTCATTTTCCGCACAAAATGAACTTGGGAAATGTTGAAACTAATCTCTACCTTGACATTTCTCAAGCACCTGATCAGTTGACAGCTTGGGCAGTGAACGTTCCCTCCTCTCTCCTGAGCCACCTCCCCACAGCCCGGGCCCAGCCTCAGTTACCAGCAGCACGGTGATGCCCACACAGACGCTGACCTGCCCTGGGCAGCAGGGGAAGGGCCGGGGCCAGCACCGCTCATCAGAGCACAGTGTTTTCACACGTCACCTTCTTCTTTACTTAGGAGGAAATGAGGTTTTGCTGACTCCAAAGGTGGTTTTCTTAGATCAAAGTTAAGAACAGGGCAGTCTCTGGCAGTATTTTCCCAGTGTATCTAGAACATGTCACGGCAGGAACGTCCTGAGAACACACAGGTTGCTCTGTGTCCCACAGGGAGCTCAGGCTTGTGAAAGGATCTCATCAGAGGTGCCCAGCAGTGACTCCTTGGATCAGATGGCCTTTTATTATTTTTTTTAATTTATTTTTAGTTTTCTGAGTGTCTCAAGCTGTCGCCCTGGGTACAGTGCTATGGCGTCACAGCTCACAGCAACCTCAAACTCTTGGGCTTAAGCGATTCTCTTGCCTCAGCCTCCCAAGTAGCTGAGACTACAGGGCCCGCCACAACACTTGGCTATGTTTTTTTTTTGGTTGTAGTTGTCATTGTTTGGCAGGCCCAGGCTGGATTCAAACCCACCAGCTCTGGTATATGTGGCTGCGCCCTAGCCATTGGAGCTATAGGTGCTGAGCCAATGACCTTTCATCTTATTTTATTTTTTGAGACGGAGTCTCACTCTGTCGCCCTGGGTAGAGTGGGCGTCACAGCTCACAGCAACCTCAAACTCTTGGACTTGAGCAATCCTCTTGCCTCAGCTTCCCAAGTAGCTGGGGCTACAGGTACCTGTCACAATGCCTGGCTAGTTTTTCTATTTTTAGTACAGATGGGGTCTCACTCTTGCAGGCTGCTCTGGAAGTCCTGAGCTCCGGGGATCTACCTGCCTTAGTCTCCCAGAGTGGGGAGGTGTGAGCCAATGTGCCCAGCCCAGATGACCTTTTCAACCAAGATTGTTGGAAACGGTTCCTGCTGACCTTGCCAGTGACACAATTGCTCTTGACTACTGACAAATGGGAGTGAAGAGACAAAGTGATTGCTAGCCGCAGAACAGAGCACAGAGGGTCAGAGGCCGGCCTTCTGAGAACTGATGCGTGTGGGGGGCATGCTTTCTCAATCTTGGGGGACGTGCTTTCTTATTCTTGGAGGCATGCTTTCTCAATCTTCAGACCATTCTCTTTCTTTGGAACTTGAGTGCTGGACTTTCCCTCATCACCACCCTTCATGTTGAGGGGAAATGAGCATTTCTCTGGCTTTCAAAGGCAGAAGCGCAGCTCTTAGCAATTTAACACCCCCAACAAGTTATTAGTGCAATGGTTCTGGCTGGGGGTAGGTGGGGAAGAGAAAGGTGTATTTGGAGAGGTTCCCTGTGGATGCTAATCTAGCCCTAACTGAGCAGGTTTAATGAATAACTTACATGAACACAGGGCCCTATGATATGAGGAGCTCACACACTATGTGGGTTGATAATAATGAAAATAATTTCCATGTATTCAGTAAGTACCTCTACGTGTCAGGCACAAAACTAAGAGCTTTGCAAATATTCTCTATTTATGATAATCCCGGGAGGCAGGTATTTTCATACCGATTTATCTGGTATAAAGGCTGCCAATATTTGGTGAGTGAATGAGTACACTAATTAAACTCACCCCTCCCCTCCCAAAGAAACTAACATTAGGGTTCAAGTACTTACAGCTGGACACCACACTCTATCTTTTTTGTCTTAGTTTCTTCAACCCTCTCATCATAATTCTATGAGGGAGATGTTGCAGATTTTGCCTTATTTTTCCATATCTATTTTTCTGTTTGGAAGCAGAGGTGAAGAGAGATGAAGCAATCCATGCAAGGTCACCATAAATGGGGGAGAAGCGATTCAAACTCTGACCGGGCTGCCTCAAAGTCTGCACTCCTCTCACTCCGTTGCACTGCTGGGAAAATGGACAGACGGGCCCAGATCCAAGAAGGAGGTCAGTGTGGGAAGACAGAACTCTGTAAGGTGAAGGCTACTGTCTCCGGGAAGCAGGGAAGGGCTGGACAAGGAAGCACGGGCTTGGGAACATTAATACCTGTAAAGGGGGAGAGCCCAGTCCTCCCAGGCCCCACATGTTCCTCAACCTTCTGCCCCTATGAGCACAGGCCTGTTTCCCGTATAGCCCAAAAGGTGGGGGAGATCTACAAACAGTCCTGCTCAAAAGGTAAGCTGGGGCAGCTCACATGGACACGCTAGGTAAAGGGATCCAGGTGAAGTCTGGAAGGGCAGAGGGATATTGTCACCCTGTAACTGTGTAACACTACTTGGAGCCTTCAAGTCCTCTGAACCCTGGATTCTGAGGGAAGGTGTTCCACGATCTCTAAAGTTCTGGGGTGCTGAGTCCTGCCCAGTGGAAGGAGTGCCCTCGTGGGTTGGTGAAGACCTGGGTTCAAATCCTGCTGTGGGTGTCACATGGATTCCCCTTGCTTTGTGTTCCCATAGGCAGGGACTTCCTTTAGCTAAGGTCACTTGTTCCCAGGGTAGGAGGCTAACTTAAGGCCGTGGGTGACTTTCCTCCTTCTCTTTTGGGGTCCACCTATTACCAAGAGCACCCCTTCTCAGCTCCATGGGAAGGTCTCCCTCGTTGGTGGGGGCTGGGAGAGAGGGAGTTGGTGAAACTTTCACAAGCCTATTTGTCTACAGCTGTTCATGTAGCAGGTTTTCCAATCAGATCAACTGGTGTTCAAAGGTGATATTTTTAATCTTCATCTGGTTGACTCTCCCGTCTCTCAACTGTTCGGAACTTGGGCAAGGAAAACAGAATGACTTATTTGGCTTCAAAAATCTCAATAGTCAGTTCTGTTACTTTCCTCCTGTCTAACTCAGGGCAGTTTATCACTTAACCTCTCTGAACCTAAGTATTATCATCTGTTTTTTAAAAAGATAATAGTGGCTCATGCCTGAAATCCTAGCACTCTGGGAGGCCGAGGCAGGTAGAGTTTGAGATCAATCCGAGCAAGAGGGAGACCCTGTCTCTACTGACAATAGATAAAGAAGTAGGATGTTGTGGGGGTTGCCTGCCTACTCAGGAGGCTGAAGCAAGAGGATCACTTGAGACCAAGAGTTTGAGGTGACTGTGAGCTATGATGCCACAGCACTTTCCACCCAGGGTGACAGAGTGACACCTGTCTCAGAATAAATAAATAAAAAGATGACAGTGTAGCTCTCACAGGGTGATTTGCGAGGATGCAGGTAGGTAACACACAGAAAGTAGCACAGTGCCTGGCACATGATAAGTGTCCGAGGAAGGGGAGGTCTTGTCTTTAGGAGCTGCGTACTTGGGAAGAAGAAGTCAAGGGAATTAATTGCTGAACACACAGTTGCCTCTCAGGAGAGTTTCCTGATTACCTGAGCACCCTTTTATAACTTTCCTCCTTTTCCTATAGTGATGTGGTCATTCATTTCCTCTCCCAGAAGACATAAGAATGTCAAGTGGGGAAGGACTCCAGAGTCGGATCTCCGACGGCAGCTGCTCAGGGGGCCTCACCCCAGAGGATTGAGAAGACGTTAAGGCCTGCTTGGGGAAGAGGGCTTGCGGCCTCACCCTCCAGGCCCTGACCCTGCAGCCTCCCACAGCAGGTGGGAGCTGGGCTCCAGAGAGGCTGCTCCCAGGAAAGCCACACCAAGCCATGGCCACATGCCCAGCAGCTTCTGAACCACGCAGCAGGAAACATGAGGACTCAGTTTGTTTTCTCCCAGACAGTCTGGGGCCTCTGACAAATAGATGTCTCAATTCCTTTTCTATCTAAAGCCAGGGCAGTAGCATTTGCCACGCAACAGCTGGGTGTGAGGATTACCAGAGTCTATAAATGAGCCTTAATGCAAACTATCTTATGGACACATGCGGGTTTCCTTCTAACACACGCACACATGAGGGACCTTCTCTAGAGGTCTCACCATCAGCTGGCTGCCCGGAATAGCTCTAAACCAGCTGGCAGGATTCAGAACCACTGCTGTCACCGACAGGGTGGCGGGCTAGCTACCTGTGATGGCCATGCCAGCTACTGAAAGAACTGTTTCTTCTTAAGAACCTTGACATTTTATAATTGAGTTAGAGAAACTGCAATATACCCATTGTTGTTATTTTTTTTTTCCTGAGTTGTACATGCTGCCCTGGGGGAGGAGTCACTGGAGATGTGCCAGCTGGCTTGGGATGAACCAAAACCTGCCACAGAAAAGTCGCCAAGGGCTCTTGCTATTGATGGGCTACAAGAAAGAGTATCTTGGAAACAGAGCGGCCTGCGAGGAAGGGGTGTTTTTGAGATATCACAAAGTCAAGTCTGCTGCAAAGCCTTAGAAGACAGAGACCAACGTTATGTTCACTGGAAAGACAAGTACTGGCAGGCAAGGCAGGCTGGGGAAGGGAGCGAGGTGGACAGGTTTTTCTCTGCGCTGGACTCCACGAGATCACACAGGTCCTCCGCTGGTTCTTTACGCATAAGGCAGGGCCCATGCCTATAGTCCTAGCACTCTGGCGGACCCAGGAGGCGGGTGATATAGCTTGAGCTCAGGAGTTCGAGACCAGCCTGAGCAAGAATGAGACCCTGTCTCTAAAAGCAGGAAAACTAGCCGGGCGTCATGGCGGGCGCCTGTAATCCCAGCTACTCGGGAGGCTGAGGCAAGAAGATTGCTTGAGCAGGAGAGTCTGAGCTTACTGTGAACTATGGTGACACTACAGCACCCCACCCAGGGCACAGAGTGAGACTCTGTCTCAAAACAAAGTATGCATAGTGGTCCTGGGGACTTGGATTCAAATCCTAGTCCTGCCACTATGTACCTTCTCTAAGCTTCAGTTTCCTTATGTGTAAATTGGAGATATTATCTCAAAGACTAACAAGTGATACAATGCACAAAGTTACTCAGCACAGGACTGGTGATACAGTTAAGTGCCCACAACCCATAGCTATTATTGTTGTTGTTACTGTTATTAGCTGGTGATCTCCCATGGGTGCATGATACTCAGGCCACCTCCTCCAATTAGCAAGATTCCTCTTTTCTAAATTTCTGCAGCCCTCATTCCCCTACTTAACCATGAGCTTTTCTGAGCTGTTACATAAATGTTTCATGCTTATGCCTCTTACTGCTTCACCCACGTCCCAACTCCATCCCAAACCAGCTTGTCAACACGGTAAAGGCTGGGCTTATGCCTTTTCTCTCTTTCTTTTTTACAAAAGGAATCTTGCTTTGTCTTCTAGCTGGAGTTATATTGGCACAATTGTAGCTCATTGCAGCCCTGAGGTCCTGGGCTCAAATGATCCTCCCACCTCAGCCTCCAGAGTAGCTAGGACTATAGGTACACAACTTTTAAAATCTCTTTGTTTTATTTGCTTACTTATTTATACACAGAGTCCCACTTTGTTGTCCCAGGCCAGAGTGCCATGGCATTGGCCTAGCTCACAGCCACCTCACACTCCTGGACTCAGGTGATCCTCCTGCCTTAGCCTCCCGAGTAGCTGAGACCATAGGTGCCCACCATGGACACCCAGATAATTTTCTTATTTTTAATAGAGATGGGGTCTCACTTTTACTCAGGCTTGTCTTGAACTCCTGTGGTCAAGCAATCCACTTGCCTTGGCCTCCTAGAGTACTAGCATTATAGATATGAGCCACCTGACCTGGCCTTAAAATCTTTTTTAGAGACAGGATCTTGCTATGTTCCCCAGGCTGGCTTTAAACTCCCGGCCTGAAGCAATCTTCCTGTCTCAGCCTCCTGAGTAGCTGGCTTATGCTTTATTCTCACTGTGTGCCACCTTGGTCCCTCTGCCTATTATACCCAGCTTGAAACGGTTTGCATACAGCATAATTTAAATGGTTCTTGGATAAATGCATGTGTGAGATGAATACACAGTTTTTTTTTCCCATAGTATTTATAAGGTAGACCAGTGGTTCTAGTGCTAGTAGCAACGAAAATAATTTTATGGTTGGAGGTCGCCACAACATGAGGAACTGTATTAAAGGGTCGCGGCATTAGGAAGGTTGAGAACCACTGATGTAGACAGACAAGTAAATGAGAAGTGATGAGATGGGGGGTTTTATCTCCACTCTGCAAGTGAATGTGCAGCCTTCGGCAGGATGTCTACAAAATGCAGTATCTGCCACCTGCTTCCCTACTAGGACTTAGTGAAGATGGATTCGGCTTTTTAAAAAGCAATGGTATAACACAACCAGCTCCTTGATGTTAAATACAGAAGAGCATCTGGGTTTTGATGGTAACAAATGGACCTCATTCTTTTTTAGCATTTCCCAGCTTCTATTCAACAAGGAAAAAATAGGCCTCTGCTCTTTTAAATCTGATTTCCAGAGACAGAGATGCCAAAATTTCCCCTAGTAACTCATTCCAATGCCAGTAAATTTCTCAGAAGGCTAATCTAAATTTCTTTTCTCACTTTACACTCACTGTCCTCTGGCCACTGCCAAATGAGATCAACAACAGCTCTGATCACTGTTATACAATTGTCTTTAGTCCTAAAAATCTTTATTTCCAGTGGTCAACTTAGACCAGAGGTGACCCTTAGATTCAGAGATGAATTCTATTAATGTGAATTCATTAATATTCACACTGATTCTTTCCTTTTCTTTTCATTGTGGTTGTCACTGTTGTTAGCAAGCCCAGGCCGGGTTCAAACCCACCAGCCTATGTGTATGTGGACTAACCAGTGCCCTAACCACTGAGCAACAGGTGCCAAGCCCCGTGATTAGAATTTTTTTTTTTTTTAAGAGACAGAGTCACACTTTATCACCCTTGGTAGAGTGCTGTGATGTCACAGCTCACAGCAACCTCCAACTCCTGGGCTTAGGTGATTCTCTTGCCTCAGCCTCCCAAGTAGCTGGGACTACAGGCGCCCACCACACCACCCGGCATTTTTTGTTGCAGTTTGGCTGGGGCTGGGTTTGAACCTGTTACCCTCGGTATGTGGAGCTGGCGCCCTACTCACTGAGCCACAGGCGCCACCCTAGCCCCGTGATTAGAATCTTAAAGACCCATCTCTGTTTGCACTGCTAAGTCACTACAGGGCCCGGATAAAGGCTAACTTTTTGTGAATCAAGAGTAAATTACTCCCATTGTACTGTACATGCCAACCTGTTATAAGGATTCATCACCTTTACAATGGTAATTACTGTGTGGTTAATATTAACTTTAATTGTGATCTTGGAAATATTTTGAACTTCCAAGGGAAAAAGTTCCTGGGTTAATATAAGGTGGTGAAATTTCAAGAGGCAGAAGACATGTCCCTTAGGATGATAACGCAGAGACACAAACGTGAAAATGAATGAAAATGATATTCAGTGGCAAGGCCAGGGGGCAGCCTGGAGCCAGAGCCCACCCTTCTTTCTCCTCACCCATTTCTTTCCTCTCATGAAGCTGTGGTCCCTGCAGCATTTCCAAGGAGGCTCTAGGCTTCCATGGGGCAGTAGGACAAGTAGGAGCGGAGGAAGGACGCAGACAGACCCTTACATTCCACACTACAGTGAGAAGGGGGCGGCAACCTTGGGGCCTGTGGAACAGACACACCTGGACATTCTTGTGCATCAGTGCTCACATTCGTGGCTTTTGTCTTTCTAGTCTGTTTCTTTTTTTTTTTTTTTTGAGACAGAGCCTCAAGCTGTCACCCTGGATAGAGTACCGTGGTATCACAGCTCATAGCAACCTCCAATTCTTGGGCTCAAGCGAGTCTCTTTCCTCCACCTCCCAATGTGCCCGCCACAACGCCTGGCCATTTTTGGTTGCAGGCGTCATTGTTGTTTGGTGGCCGGGGCTGGATTCGAACCTGCCAGCTCAGGTGTATGTGGCTGGCACCTTAGCCCGTTGAGCCACAGGTGCCGAGCCTAGTCTGTTTCTTAGGCTTGATTTTTTTATGCATATCTATTTTATCATAGTTAATATATTTTTGTAACGCATCTCAAATCTTTATGGAGTTTGCGTTGTTTGGATACATGCGCACAGCTCTGAGAAGAGAGAGACAGCATCTTCCACTGTGATCAGAGTATTCATCGGTCCTGGCTTGATTCGTTATAAGACACACCATTCGGAAAGGTCCTATAGGATTTTATTGTGTTTTATATACACTAGCTTGTTGCAATCCAAATGAAAACTGAATACATTTTAAAAGATGCAAGGCTGGTTTAACATACATTTTAAAATATACTCCAAGATTCTTAAGAGCTGTAAAAATAGAGCTTTACCATAAGAAGGCTACACTTTCCCCTGCATAATGCAAGGTGTTCTGAATACCACAATTAATGTCATGGATGGTGTCATAATTATCTTTATTTCTAATGGTGCATGTATTAGGTAGAGGGGAAATAATATGAAGTGTTTTTCTAAGTGAGAGTTCTGTGAATAAATTAAAAAACAGCCTTCTAACTTACAAAAATACTGCTTTGTATAAATTTGACAAATGGCTATTAACATTTCCTAAATGCTCAATAGAAAAATAAACATTTAAATTTCTAACCATTTGAAAGATTCTGGAGAGGAAGAAAACCCCTGAAATTCAAACAATTGCAGTATATAATTTTTATGGTTTTTAGAGGAATATTTATAGCTCGGAATGGAAAGACTGGCGAAATGTATAAAAATTAGGGAGATAATTCTTTTCCTAATTCAGGAAAATTATAGTTCTTAAGAGAAGACACTGCAAATTAGCTCTTAGTTGATGTATACTCATTATGCTAGGGTCTCTAAAGACTTACTCCCCCCTTTTTTTTTCTGCAAAGAGAAACATGTTTCTTTTAGGAATTTATGCAGCATAGCTTAATGGCCTGTGGGTCAGGGATCTGCAAACCACAGCCCAAGGGCCAGCTCCATAATCCCTCCTGCTCGCCTCTGCTAGGAGCCAAAGTGATTTCTATAGTTTCAAAAGGGTTAAGGAAAAATTTTTGAAAAGAAGAGCATTTCTTGATATGTGAAAATTGTATGAAATTCAAATTTCAGCATCCAGTATTGGAGCCAGGGCCGTTCATTTACATTTTGTCTATGCCCCCCTCCTGCCATGATGGCAGAGGGGAGTGGTTGCAGCAGACACTGTTTGGCCCCAAAGTCCAAAATATTTACACAATTTGGCCTTTTCCAGAAGAATTTGCCAATTTGGCCTTTTCCAGAAGAATTTTCTGACCTAAGAAATGGAAGCTTTGGACCCTGGTGTGTCTCTGGGGCCCCAGTAGGAGGCATACCTGGTTGAGATGGTGCAGGCACTTGTCAAGACACCAGGAACAGCAGTTGCAGCGTTTGAACCCGCACCTGAACGATGCTCTTGGCTGTTGGGATCCGGATGAGACCAACGGAATAGAGTCCAAAGACAACACAGGAAAGAGGGTAAGTGGGCAGCTTTCCGAGGAAACACTGTTTCCATTTACAGACTTCTACACCTACGGAAACCCTGGCGTACTGTTCCCCAACCTCATTATCTCAGCACACTTGAACCTATAGTTTAACTTCACAGCCTTAAAATGTGTTAATCAAAAAGAAAAATAATAGCTGGGCGTTGTGGCGGGCGCCTGTAGTCCCAGCTACTGGGGAGGCTGAGGCAAGAGAATCGCCTAAGCCCGGGAGTTGGAGGTTGCTGTGAGCTGTGACGCCACGGCACTCTACCGAGGGCGATAAAGTGAGAGTCTGTCTCTACAAAAAAAAAAAAAGAAAAGAAAAGAAAAATAATTAGGCTCAGTGCCTGTAGCTCAGTGGCCAGGGCACCCACCACATACACCGGAGCTGGCAGGTTAGAACCCAGCCTGGGCCTGCCAAACAACAATGACAACTACAAGCGCGCCCCCACCCCCCCCCCCAATAGCCAGAATTTCTGGCAGGCACCTGTAGTCTCAGCTACTTGGGAGGCTGAGGCAAGAGAATCACGTAAGCCCGTAAGCCCGTAAGCCTAAGCGTTGGAGACTGCTGTGAGCTGTGACACCATAGCACTTTACCGAGGACAATATAATGAGACTGTCTAAAAAAAAAAAAGAAACACTTTACCGAGCACAATATAATGAGACTCTGTCTAAAAAAAAAAAAAAAAGAAAGAAAAATATATAATTTACTTACTATGCTTTGAACTTCTTTAGAAATAATTTTTTTTTAAAAGGGGACTCTGTCTCAAAAAAAAATTAATTAATGATCTTTAAAATTTTTCACAGCACAGGCTCAGCACCTGTGGCACAGTGATTATAGAGCCAGCCACATATACCAGAGCTGGAGGGTTCAAACCCAGCCCGGGCCAGCTAAACAACAGCAAATGCAACAAAAAAATAGCCGGGCGTTGTGGCGGGCGCCTGTAGTCCCAGCTACTTGGGAAACTGAGGCAAGAGAATTGCTTAAGCCCAAAAGTTGGAGGTTACTCTGAGCTGGGACGCCACTTCACTCTACACAAGGACAACATAGTGAGACTGTCTCAAAAAAAAAAAAAAAATTTTTTTTTTTCACAGCCCAGGCTGGGCATGGTGGCTCATATCTATAATTCTGGGAGGCCGAGGAGAGTAGATTGCTCAAGCTCAGGAGTTCAAGACCAGCCTTAGCAAGAGCAAAAGCCCCATCTCTACTAAAAATAAAAAAATGAGCTGGGCATAGTGGGCATCTGTAGTCCCAGCTACTCAGGAGGCTGAGGCAGAAAGATTGTTTGAGCCCAAGCCTTGGAGGTTGCTGTGAACTATGATGATGCCATAGCACTCTAGGCTGGGTGAAAGAGTGAGATTCTGTCTCAAAAAAAAATTTTTTTTGTTTTGTTTTCACAGTACACCTAAGATCCTCTCATGGGTACACCAAAGTGCAGTTGAAAATCATTGCACTAGAGCAGTTCTCGTTTTATTATGGGAGAAGTGCGTCTATTTTGTGCCTGCTCCCCCTACCAGTAATTATTCCTCTTCTTATACCTGATGAGCAAAGTTTTCTCCTGTGGGTTTCCCTGTTAGTTGCTGTTTCCCTCAATAGAAAGGGGGTTAGTTCTTATTGAATGGTAAAGGAAAAGTAGGCCTTCTGGTCCAGTCCAAGGAATCTCTCCCCTGTTCATGTGTCCCTGAGTGTTTTAAATGGTACAGTTTGCTTTTTCAAACCAAAGTTTATATTCATGAAAAATTCTCATTCAGAGATTAAAAAAAAAAAACACCCAAATAATATATTATTGATACTAGTTCTGTGCCCGTATGAATAAAGAATCAAGTTTAACTTTAGGGGAAATAAATCCTGTAGTGAGACTTTCAGGACTTAATTTCAAGGGATAAATTAGTCCTTTGAAATATAACTTGAATTTGTTCATAACCCAAGAATGAATAATTTGATGAAATTCCTGGAGGAGGGGAGGTTGACTGCGTCCTGCTCACTCTCCAGAGTGAAAAAAACTCCCTCAAAACAATCCTGAAATAGCCTGCTACGAGGACCCCAGGAATAACTCAGCCTTATATGGATATTTTCTTAGCCTAATGTTAATTCAATTGGATGAAACTTGATCTGGATACTTTTCAGCCTAGCAGTGGTGGTGAATGGGCCTATTTAACTGGGAAAGATCACAGAGCGGCCGTGTGAAATGTTTAAATTGTACACACAGTGTGGGCTACAGGACTGCTGAGGAAGACAATTTTTTTAATCTAAAAAAGGACACATTTTCCCAAGAGGGACATTACTAAAAAGCAGTTTGGCCCCCTTGGTCCTTATGGGAGCCGGAGAATGATAAATAACCTTTTAGATCTCAGCCAGAGAGACCTTGGGTCTTCCACCAGCTTCTCTTCCAGATTTACAGAGCACTGTTTCCCCAAAGCGTTCAAAATGCCTTGTTCCCCTGTGATTATCTGTGATGATGGGTACACACATGTACACCTATTCATATACCACACACAAAAATATACTTAAAATAAAATGCTGCTGGCTCAGCGCCTGTGGCTCAACAGACCACGTACACCTAAGCTGGTGGGTTCGAATCCAGCCTGGGCCCGCCAAACAACAAAGGTGGCTACAACTGGCTCGGTGCCTGTGGCTCAACGGGCTAAGGTGCCAGCCACGTATACCTGAGCTGGTGGGTTCGAATCCAGCCCAGGCCCGCCAAACAACGATGACGGCTGCAACCAAAAAATGGCCAGGTATTGTGGCAGGCACCTGTGGTCCCAGCTACTTGGGAAGCGGAGGCAGGAGACTCGCTTGAGCCCAGGAATTGGAGGTTGCTGTGAGCTATGATGCCACCGCACTCTACCCAGGGCAACAGCTTGAGGCTCTGTCTCAAAATAAATAAATAAATAAATAAAATAAATAAAATGCTGCTCTTTTCTTCAAGAAATCTTTCTCTAGATTTCCTAAGATTAAAGAGTTGATTTTAAAATATGGGAACCAGAAGTAGCTAGATTTGCCCCGGTTGTGGAAATGCCTCTTCCAGTTGCCAAAATGCAGCCAGGCAACATTTTAATAGATACATATAAAAAAATTCCACCATCAGGGGCAACTGCTTAGCATGCAAAATAAGGAAGCCAGATAATTTTATGTGACATTCAATCATTTACTACTAATTGCTATACTAACCTGAAATCTTGATTAGAGATTTAAAGACATGAATGGGCTCAGCGCCTGTAGCACAGTGGTTATGGTGCCGGCCACATGCACTGAGGCTGGTGGGTTCAAGCCCAGCCCGGGTCAGCTAAACAACAATGACAACAAAATAATAGCTGGGCATTGTGGTGGGTGCCTATAGTCCCAGCTACTTGGGAGGCTGAGGCAAGAGAATCCCTTGGGCCCAGGGGTTTGAGGTTGCTGTGAGCTGTGATGCCCCAGCACTCTATCCAAGGCAACATAGTGAGACTCTGTCTCAAAAAAAAAAAAGAAAAAGATATGAACAATTTAAACTTCTTTCTATTTTAATATTATATATATATATATATTTTTTTTGTAGAGATGGAGTTTCATTTTATTGCCCTCAGTAGAGTGTGGTGGCGTCACACAGCTCACAGCAACCTCCAACTCCTGGACTTAGGCGATTCTCCTGCCTCAGCCTCCTGAGTAGCTAGGACTACAGGCGCCCGCCACAACGCCCGGCTATTTTTCTGTTTTGCAGTTCGGCTGAGGCTGGGTTTGAACCC
>CAUYON010167172.1:0-44024 GCA_963573935.1 Arctocebus calabarensis
CAAAGAATGTGTCTGCAAGATCTCCAGCGACTGTGAGCTCCCGCGCTGGCACATGCACGACTTCTTCCACTCCTTCCTGATTGTGTTCCGCGTGCTGTGTGGAGAGTGGATCGAGACCATGTGGGACTGCATGGAGGTCGCTGGCCAAGCCATGTGCCTTACTGTCTTCATGATGGTCATGGTTATTGGAAACCTAGTGGTATGTACTCACTTAAGATACTTATTTCAGGCTCAGTGCCTGTAGCTCAGCAGCTAGTTCGCCAACCACATACACCAGGGCTGGCGGGATCGAATCCAGCCCGGGCCTGTCAAACAACGACAACTACAACCAAAAAATAGCCGGGCATTGTGGCAGGCACCTGTAGTCCCAGCTACTTGGGAGGCTGAGGCAAGAGAATCACTTGAGCCCAACAGTTCAAGGTTGCTGTGAGCTGTGATGCCACGGCACTCTACCGAGGGCAACATAGTGAGACTCTGTCTCAAAAAGAAAAAAAAAATATGCATTTCAGAAATATATTAAAAGCATAACAGAATGCTGATCGTTTTGTTTTTAAAAAAATAAAGGCCCATATGATGATAAAAGGTCTGTTACCTTGGATATGCTTATATTGTCACTTTGAAAACACAGTGTAACAGCAACCCTACAATTTTTATAGCTAATTCTCTTATGTCAATTATTTCATCACATTTATTTTGTGAATTGCAATAAAGTATTATATTGAAGACAGGGCTAAAAGGATATGCTGGCAACATTTTACAAATTCAGAGCCAAGGCAGAGGAGAGTGAGAGAGCCCAACATTACTTTCCAATATGGAACTACAAAACGGTGCCTTTCAGTGCTCATGGTGACTGCAATTTTCTTGCCCTTTTGTGGCATACTGCATTTAGTCACTCTATGTAATATGGCAGATGTATGAGCCAGACTGAATTGGTTTATTCTCTATTGCCTCCAGGTCATAACAAAGGATGGCAAATTATGCCTGAGATTATACTGAAGAAGTAACTGAGCAATTCTTCTCACTGAAATTCGAAGTGCTACTGTTTATAGGAAGAAATATATAGTATATCACAAAAGATGTGGATATTAATGTGCCAGTCTTGTAGAAATATCAGAGATTATTCAAAAACATTTCTAATTAGTCAACCGTGGGGTAATGAGCAGTGCAGGTTAAGAAGTCAGGCATCAGTGCCTGTGTTAAGTCCTTAATCTTCATTCTGAGCCATAATAGATTTTTCACTTAATTTCCAATTTAATGTCTCCGTTTATCAAAAAGAACCTATAGAATACATTTGAATGCACAATTGTAAATATTAATGATTTTTGAGTTTAGGAGTCTTGTATAGTCCATACACTAATCTTCTTCCACTCATACAGTTTTAAACTTAGTGTAACCTTATGTCAGTTCATTCAACTTATTCATTTGACAAATGGGAGAACTTGAGAGCAATAGAAATCATGTTTTAGGATGTATAGGTAAGTAGCTATTGAATCAGGGGTCACAAACTCAGATCACCTAATTTCTCATCACTATCCTATAGCATTTTTCATTTAGTTTTAGAACTTAGGGTCCAAGCACAGTGCTCAGCTTATACTCCTAGAACTCTGGGAAGACGAGGTGGGAAGAGGTATTGAGGTCAGGAGTTTGAGACCAGCCTGAGCAAAACCCTGTCTGTGCCAAAAGTATAAAAAAATTAGCCAGGCATGGTAGTCCAGCTACTTGGAAGGGTAAGGGTGGCGGATCGCTTGAGATCAGGAACTTGAGGTTGCAATTAACCATGGTCACACCACTGCCCTCTAGCCAGAACAATAAAGCAAGACTCTGTCTCAATAAACCAAACAAAATAAAACAAAAACAATATAAAATAACTTATAGATTCCTCCACACTTACAAGAATAATCTGTACTGCTTTACATTGGAATGAAATTGTAATCATGTTATTTATTGTTTTTAAGGTCCTGAACCTCTTTCTGGCCTTGCTTCTGAGCTCATTTAGTGCAGACAACCTCGCAGCCACTGATGATGATAATGAAATGAACAATCTCCAAATTGCTGTGGATAGGATTCAGAAAGGAATAGATTATGTTAAAAGAAAAATATATGAATTCATTCAACAGTCCTTTGTTAGAAAACAAAAGATTTTAGATGAAATTAAACCACTTGATGATCTAAACAACAGGAAAGATTGTATGTCCAATCATACAACAGAAATTGGGAAAGATCTTGACTATCTTAAAGACGTAAATGGAACCACAAGTGGCATAGGCACCGGCAGCAGTGTTGAAAAATACATCATCGATGAAAGTGATTACATGTCATTCATACACAATCCCAGTCTTACTGTGACTGTACCAATCGCGGTAGGAGAGTCTGACTTTGAGAACTTAAACACAGAGGACTTTAGTAGCGAATCCGATTTGGAAGAAAGTAAAGAGGTAAGATTCTGTACAGGTGGGTAGGTATAACTACATACATATACATACACATACATATATATAGACAGTCTCCAACTTAAGATGGTTCAACTGTGTTTTCTCAACTTTATGATTGTGCAAGAGCAATATGCCTTCATTAGAAACCGTAGTTTAAATTGTGATCTTTTCCCAGGCTAGCAATATGTGTACAATACTCTCTTGTGATATTGGGCTGTGGCAGCAAGCCACAGCTTCCAGTTCGCTATGTGATTGTGAGGATAAACAACCAATATTATACTCTATAGTGTATTAAATAGCTTACATGAGATATTCAACATGTTATTACAAAATATGCTTTGTCCTAGATGATTTGCCCAACTGTAGGCTAATGTAAATGTTCTGAGCACATTTACCTTAGATTAGGCTAAGTAAGGAATCATGCTTGGTAGGTTAGGTGTATGCAATTTATTTTGACTTACAATATTTTCAACTTACAGTATTTTCAACTTACAATAGGATGTTGGGGCATAACCCCATCATAAGCCAAGGAACATCTGTAATTGACATCCATAGCATTCTGTTGCCTGTATTTGCGATTATATATTTTCTACGTAGGATTCTTTTGCCATAACCTAAAACTTCATTTCACGGAAGACCCAAAGACAAAGATTTAACCCAAAGAAATGAACGGTAAATTGAAGAATAATGTAAGTTTTCTCATCCTCACTAATAGATATATGTTAGATGAATGAATGAATCACCCTACAAAAGGATAAACATCACTTGATTTAATCCTATGTTGCCCTGATGTGTTATCATCCTAACTTTTCAGATAAAAACACTAGGTTAGGGAGATTATGGTCACATAACTAGTGAGGGAAGAACCAAGACTTGTGCTTGTAGCCTTTTTTCACATGTGCATGGAAAAGAACCTAACAAGAACTATTCTTGTAGTTCCTTTAATTAAAAGTGCATTTTTCCATATATTAATCTTCTTGGACTGTTGTAACTCTATACCATAATCTGGGGAGTTTAGCAACCAAAATTATTTTCTCACAGTTCCAGAAACTGGAAGTCTCAGTTGAAGGTGGCAGCAGGATCCATGTCCGGTGAGGGCTGTCTCCTTGGGTTCCAGATGGCTACCTCCTTGCTGTGTCCTCACACGGCCTTTTCTCAGTCTTGAGCTCTGCTATCCCCTCTTATCAGGGCACCAGTCCCATCAGATTATGGCCCCGCCCTTTTGCCTCCATTTAACCCTTTCACTACCTCACAGGCCCTATTTTCAAATTTGATCATATTGTGAGTTAAAGCTTTGACGTATGGATTTGAGGGGGAACAAAATTCAATCCAGAGCAACCTACTTAAAATTATTAAGTTTATTTCTAATGGATATATAAGATAATTCGAAAGAAGTCTAGAACAAAGCCTTTACTTCTCAGGGTATGGAAGGCTCTAAAAGTGTAGGGTCTCACCCTTTAGGCTATGCAGTATAAATAATTTATAGGATGTAGCCTATCAAAGACATTTTGTTACGAATACCATTCTATTATATAACACCATGTCACATTTTGATAGTTGTTCACCTAAAATACCACGGGCATGTGACATTCCTTTGAATTATTGAATATGCCTCTTTAAAGATGTTTTAAGCAATTATAATGAATCTCTGAATAACCTAGTTAATCTTTCCCTTTTTTGCAGTCGGGGACTGGTATCGGAGCTATAAACCAGAGCTTTAGAGCTTCTTAGGTCATTCAGCCTTGTGTAATGAGAGAAGGGGTGGGGGGTACAGTGCAGAGACACAATGATAGGTAGATCCTGGTCTCACTTCTCATGCCGTAGAAGAAATAGATTCAGGAAATAAATGATAGATTGCTTTTGTCAAACATTGTGGAATTTTTCAACATTTATAATTTGAGTGTGTCTCAGTTTAAGCTTTGTTCGCTAAAGGTCTCAAGTTTTGCTAAGGAACAAGATGGCCAATTAAAAAAAAATCATTGTCTTCCTGTTTATAAAGTTAAAAAAAATTAACTCTGCTTAAAAAAATTTAATAATGTCCTCATCCAATTTTCTTTAGACTTACATTAAATATTTGATGAGAAATAATAACTACTACCTATTATCTGTTAAGTTAAAACAGGGAGGGTTATTTTATTATAAAGACCATCCATAACAAATACTTTTTCTGCTAAATATAAAAAACTTAACATGTTTTATACTGTTACTATTTTTGTTTGTATTAATGAGGGCTAAAAGGAACACTAATCTCTTTTAAAGTGGCTATCCACTCAACCAGTAGAGGCAGTTCTGGTTCTTTATACTTTGTGACATTTTATATTGTGAGATATTGCATTAATTGACATTTTGAATGTTAGGATAATAGAACCTAGAGATAAATTAATGCAGTACTTCTCAAATTGTGTGTCATGGACCAGTTGAAGTTGAGAAAACTGTTGATTAGACCTGTGGGGTTTTTTTAATGTATTTTAATGAAAGAGAATAGATTATATCAAGAGCGCATTGCATGTTGTAGGGTAAAGTTCTAATTAAATGAAGATTTTACTTTCTGTGCGGAATCCTAATGAATCGTTTGTCTAATTAGAGTGCATGCACTTGGTCCCTAGGTGTAGAGCTAGAAGTTCAGCAGTCCATAATTTTCTGAAAAACCATATCTGCTCTTCAAGGTAGTGGTAAAGTCTTCTGGGCCCCAGGCAGATTGATAGCTTTCTTTATTAGTTTCCAGAGATGTAAAGCCTACAGCACAGGTAATAATAAATAATGCATACTCTCAACTCATCCCCCTCACAAAGTACTGTAATATTTTAAAATAGTTACTTCTATGGATGCATGTCACTTTATTTATGTCCTGATCTATTACACATACGTAATACAAAATAGACACTTAGATAAGACTTTTCTGGCTCATTCAAGCCTTCTTCATAGAATCAGTTAGAAGGATTCTCATACTCACACTTGGTCGGATGAAAGTGTACTTGAAAATATGGTTTTATGTGCCATGATTTTGGACCCCATTTTTCTCGGATTCAACTGAGTTCTATTTTATTTTTGTTAGCTATTTTATCCTCCCACTTTATGCCACGTTTCTAAAAAGGTAATAATCCTAATTGTCTTCACATGACTGGCTACTGAAATGTGTTTGTACCCCATCCAACTGAACTATTAAAAATTAAATACTGAAACTTCTATTCATCCCCTAATATTTTTCATTTCTTTCATTCATTTTTGAATCACTTGCTTTTAATTTTCTTTTATAGATGGTCGTATTGTCTCAAATTTCCTGGCACTTCTTCTTCATTATTTCTTCCTTCAGATCAGAAATAAACCCACACAAAATTATTGCTCCTCGTCGCTTCATCAGTTTTATGTTGTAGTTTATTCCTCAAAGCAAGACAAAATTTATGAGACGCTCTGGTCTTAGAAAAATGAAACCGAGAGCAGATGCCCCCAAAGATGAAGCTTCTTTATCCTACATTAGTAACGCAGACTGTCGTATATTGAAGTAATCTCATCATTTGGGGCTTTTCTGTATTATCCTTTATTCTCTTTGTCTACTTTCACTTATTCAGCAGTTCCCACATTTCAAGGGGACTAGATGATGGGCAATACTAATAAGCCATAAGCTCTGATTCAGGTGGCATGACACTCCCCCTTTAAATATGAATTTTCAGATTCAGACATACCTTACCGACTCAAAACTGTCATCTTTCATGGCCTATATTATACCTGTTTTGTTTGAAAGTGCTACTGTTTTCTGGACATAACTTCAATAATGACTTATCTACTGTGGACCGTTATAGCACCCCAGAAATTGTATTAATGCCTCAGGTTAAAATTACAAGAGTCCATTATTTAATGTCCACATTCTGAACGTTTGATGTGAGACCGGGGAGACTACAGTTACGATGTTCTTGGTGAAAGATCAGCTACAGACTGTGGGGTGTTACCTCACTCATCCTCAATCTGCTCATCTCAAAATGAGAATGATGTTATCTTCTGCATTCTTTGGGAGAGATAGTAAATAAGATAAGGTAACCTGAAGTGCTCAGCCCAGTGCCTTAGGAGCAGTAAGCATTCAATCCTCATCATTATTGTTATCACTAGTCGCTTTCCAGAAAACTGTTCCAGTTATTTTTCTTACAAGAATTATGAGTAACATATTGCGCTATGTGTATTTTTTTTGTATGCTTTTTGACATCTTTAGTAAATTGTTGTATAAAGTTATCCAGGCATAGTAAGAAATTGCCTTTTTCTGTGTAATTTTAAAATTGTGTTCATTCAGTTCTTCATATGGTATTTTGAAATATTGAAGAAAATGGTTTTTCTGAAGGGTGTCCCAATCAGAAAATATAAATACGAAAAATAAGAAGACAGGATGCAACAGGATGGGTTTAGAAACAAAGAGCAGATTGGAATTGCTGGGGCATAAAATCAGAAGGGATGAGGCTAAACATGTCAGCGAGGGGCAAAGACTCTCAGTTTCCAGGAAACCAAGGTTAGACGGATGTGAAGAGACATGGTAAGATGGAAACTCATAATTACATATGAGTAATTATACTTATACTCCGACATCACGGATACAGTCTCATATGAATATTGATACTCCGACATCAGGGATACAGTCTCCTGTTAATACTTATAATCCTACATCAGGGATACAGTCTCCTGTTAATGCTTATACTCCGACATCAGGGATACAATCTCCTGTTAATACTTATACTCCTACAGCAGGGATACAGTCTCCTGTTAGTACTTATACTCCGACCTCAGGGATACAGTCTCCTGTCAATACTTATACTCCTACAGCAGGGATACCGTCTCCTGTTAATAACTATACTCCTACATCAGGCATACAGTCTCCTGTTAATACTTATACTCCGACACCAGGGATACAGTCTACTGTCAATACTTATACTCCTACAGCAGGGATACAGTCTCCTGTTAACACTTATACTCCTACATCAAAGATACAGTTTCCTGTTAACACTTATACTCCAACCTCAGGGATACAGTCTCCTGTCAATAATTATACTCCTACAGCAGGGATACCGTCTCCTGTTAATAACTATACTCCTACATCAGGGACACAGTCTCCTGTTAATACTTATACTCCTACATCAGGGATACAGTCTCCTGTTAATACTTATACTACAACATCAGGAGTACTGTCCTCTATTCTAGGACAAACTTAGTGGCCATCTTTTCTACATCTTCCTCCTATTACTTTCCAGATGAAGAAAAGTCATGGCACGGGTCACATTCGTCATGTCTTTGAGTTGCAATGACCTCACTCAAGTAGATCAAAATAATTTGAGGAATTGTGTTTAAATCCTTTGTAACAATTCTTGACTCATGGAATAGAAATTTTAGCTAAATATGTATGTTTCTATTGAAAATTAATGATACAGATTTGGAGAGCTTGGAAAGCAGGGCAAAACCATTAAGGCCATTCAAAATACAATATAAAATCATATCTTCCCAATTCAAACATGAGTTTCATTGGTTAAAGATAATGTGTTATAGGATTTTTTATCCTCTGAAGCACTTACAATAATATTGGGTACCTATAGTAAATTTCCAGTAAATTTATGAGTTTTGATTGATTTATATAAATACTAGACTAAGGCTCAGCACCCATGGCTCAACGGGCTAAGGCACCAGCCATGTACACCTCAGCTGGCGGGTTCGAATCCAGCCCTGGCCCGCCAAACAACAATGACGTCTGCAACCAAAAAATGGTCGAATATTGTGGTGGACGCCTGTAGTCCCAGCTACTTGGGAGGCGGAGGCAAAAGACTCACTTGAGCCCAGGAATTGGAGGTTGCCGTGAGCTGTGATGCCACAGCACTCTGTCCAGGGTGACAGCTTGAGGCTCTGTCACAAAAAAAAAAAATAAATAAACACTAGACTAAACGTTTAGGAGCCTTAACTCTAGGAAAATCACTAATGCAGAATTAATTATTCCTAATTTATTCAATGAGGAAACATGCTCTGTAATGCCATAGGAATGTTATAAGGATCTAAAAGCATATGGAAGTTAAAAGTACTCAAAAGCATAAGGTGATACTATCAGCAAAATTACTTCTGTAATTCAATTCAAATATATAAATACCTTTTTAAAGAACCGAGTTATTAAAATTATACCTCTTTGGAATAAAAATGACACATTTCGCTAAAGTAATCAAGAAAATATTAGAAATAAAGGAATAGAAAAAGTAGACTCCTTTTAGCAATTTGTGAACCTCAAAATAATAAGTAAAAACATCATGCGTTGTTGTAATTCAGGTCACTTTAATAGCAAGTATCATTTCTTGAGCATGAACAAAGCTGCGTTTGTGGCATTCTGCACATATTATCTTATTTAACCGCCATGCCATAAGATAGATATTATTACTCCGATCCTGTACGTTAGGATGAACCATAATTTAAACAAATGAATACTTGCTGACGTCACTTATGCACGCAGTCTGCTACAGTCTGTGTTCTCACTACCACTCTAAAGCTTCTTAATAATTTCTGAAAAGTTTTCTTTGAAATTTATTTAAAATGAATGACACTGTTTATTGGAGAACTACGTATGGGTGTCAACTACAGATTTAGTGTTGACTGCCAACCTCTGATCACTAGACACAGATTCGCAGCACAGCCAGGAGGGTTTGAGTCCCCTTGCCCAGTCTTGAACCGCTGCCTGCACTGTGGGCTGATCTGTTTCTGCCTCCCACACTGACCTGTGGAGTCCAGTTCCACTCACAGAGCACTTAGTCTCACAGACCATGGATACTCAAGGTGATACTTACGGAATAACTCCTGAGTTTAATATTGCCTGAAAGAATCTGACGAATGATAAGGAAGCATTTCTGTGATGCATCGACTGGAAGGTCTATGAGAGCAAGAAACCACTAATCACGTCTTACCTTAAGTCCCGTTCACTTACAACATATGTATTAAATGAAAGAATGAATGTGTGATGAGCAATTACTGCTTGATATTTATTTGTTCTCCCAATTATATCAACTGTGTTTAAAAAACGTTCTTACTGCTTTGCCGATACTTTTCCATTTAATACATCATCCCTCCTGTACATGGATTGAGGAACGTATGACAACTTTCAGCCTAATCCATGACTTCCATAAGATGCCATCTACTTTCCATAAAGAGCGCTACCATCTAGCCATGGAAATCCAAGCTCCCTCTTTCTGATACCTACAAATTACACCACCAAGTCCACCTATCCCTGTCTACTTCTCTGCATCCTCACTGCCTCCGCCCAATGTCAGACTTCCGTCATCTCTCAGATTTCCTGGTACAGCCTCCCAGCGGATCGCTCACATTAGCCCCCTTACTAGTCTAGTCTGAGCACAACCATGGGGACTTCTTCTAAAATGTAAATCTGATCATAACACGATCCTCCCTAACCTTTCAGATGTTACCTATTGTTCACAGAATAATCTATCCAATTTAGCAAGGGTGTAAATCCCTGCAAAACCTGGCCAACCACTGATCTCATCTAGTCTCATAAAACGGTATATCCCACCCCTCCCCACCCAGCTACACTGATCTTTTGTTTCCTGATCTGCATACTTTATCGGTCTCAACTTTATACTTGTTCTTTCTGCTGGAAATATTCCTCCTTGTCCCAACTCATCATTTCTTCTACCCTTCCCTTCCTAGACAGAGCTAGGTACTCTCAATATCCTGTATAAGAGCCCTAGCGGAGTGTGTGGCAATTGTTTGCTTATCTGTATTTTCTATCTGACTACAGCAGTTTCTGTGTCTACCATATTTACTATTTTAGTTTGTAGGTCCTAGTGTTGATGCCTGGAATATTCTAGTATTTTTGGTCGTTGAAAATGTTAAATATCGGTAATTACGGGTCTTATGAACTACACCATATTGTGATGAAAACTGTTACTACTTATCAAGAAAGCACATACCAAACATTTTCCATTTGTTATGTTGTTTGATCCTTAAAACAACCATTTGAGGTAGGACCATTTTCCAAATTATAAATCTAAAGGTTAAAGAGGTCAAGATAATTGCAGGAAGTCCATAATACCATAAAACTAGTAATGGTGATTCAAATCCAAGTTTGACTGACACTCAACACTTTAACCCCTTCATTAATTATGTAGGTTCCTTACACAGTCGATATTTATCTAATGTTATCATTTAATGTTGAGAATTAATGTCAAAGAACATTAGAAATACTTTATGCTCAATTCCCTAAAATGAATCTAACAATAAAAATGGCTTATTTGATTGCAAATTGGGTTTCTAGCTGGGATTTATAAATGCAATTTTGGAGAATATTTTTGTTTTCTTTCCCACTGTTTTCCATTACAATGATTTTATGTTAGACCAATGTGTAATGAAATGTTATGTTTCTTTTGTGTCTTTATAACTAATCATTAGTAAAAGGTTCATGTTTGACATTCTTTAAATTCAGAATCAATATTAGAGCTATGCTTCTCCATCTTCCCCTTTACACTGGGCACATGTTTAGTTAATAGGAAAAATTAATATTTGGTAAATATGAAAATACACTGAAGATTGTTCTTCCAACATATAGCCTGATGAAGAAATCAACTAGGAATGATGTGAGAATTAGTGAGTTAATATTTGAGTTTTCTAGCTGCCCTATGGAATGCTAAGTCTCAAAACAGAGTCTTTTCCTCTGATATTATATTGTTGCTTTGTTGAGAGTCTTTAATAGAGATGATTTTAATTTTTAATATGCAGAGTGTACACTGGAAATATTTACTAGTGCACAATGTACACACTGAAAGATTAATAATATTTTGATCACCTCATTTATGTATGATTTGGGATATATATGGCCATGATAGATGTCTGTATGTATATGTATGTACATATACATACAGACCGATATGTACACACACATCAGTATATATATGTATGCACACACATATATATAAAACAATATTAAAATGTTCATCTTTAAAATAGTACTACCCAGTTTTAAAAATGAGCATTGGAATTATATTCTTTATTTGTTTTATATATTTTGTATGTATATCATACTAATATATATAGTATATGTATATACATAGTAATAGGTATAGTGTATGTATATCATAGTGTATGTATATATTTAGTGTATGTATTTCATACTTATATACAGTGTATATATGTTATATAATTCTATATCATTTTGGCCCTTAAATTCCAGGTTTATTTATTTATATCACTTATGATAAATTAAACATGTATTAAATTATATAAATAAGAGCTCTGTAAGAAACTGAATGTGAAAGTCAAAGCATAAACATTCTAAGATCGAGTTAGACAGCAAGAAAAAAGCATTTAATCATTTACTCTCAAAGAAATACTGTGGAGCAGATTGTTTGATTGGCTTCGTTTTGCTTCACTTTGTTTTGCTTCACCTTCAAGGTCAAAATCATTTGCTATAGTAGAGAACACTTTTAAAAAGCAAGAAATGTTGCATAAATCCACTGAGGATAAAAAATGCTCTTCCCCTCAGGATTGTACTTATTAAGTGGTTATTGAATGCCCTGATGTCCAAGGCAAAGTACTTCAGATACAATGTGGTCTCTCCATTTCCCTAGCTCAGACATTAAGTCAGTCTGCCAAAAAATATGAACAATACAAATCAGTGTATAAATGCATAATTTAGCTATTGAGGATAATGTTTAAAAACATACTTATTTTCAAAGGAACTAGCCCATAGGAAATTAATAAATTAAAGGATGATCAGTTGCTTAATAAATATTAAAATGGATTTTTAAAATATTGTTTGTCTTGAAAGCAGTGAAAATAAATTATTATGCAAAAGGTAGATTTAAAAATAAATTGAATTTTGATCTTGAAGAAGGAAAAATTATTTAGCTTTTTTAATTTTTAAATCAACAAAAGTGCTTATTTGAGAATGTTTTAGTTGTACTATTATTTACTTTTCGAGTATTTTTTCTGAACTCATATTTTATGTTCTAATGTTTCGGGACTTTTCCTGTACACAAAACCTTCCCTTTTTAAATAACAATATTACGTGAATCAAATAAAGAAGAGAGGCTCGGTGCCTGCCACATACACTGAAAATGGCAGGTTCCAACCAGGCCAGGGGCAGCTAATCAACAATGACAACTGCAACAAAAATAACCGGACCTTGTGGTGGGCACCTGTAGTCCCAGCTGCTTGGGAGGCTAAGGCAAGAGAAGCTCTTGAGCCTAAGAGTTTGAGGTTGCTATGAGCTGTGATGCCACAGCACTCTACCAAGGGCAACATAGTGAGATTCTGTCTCAAAAATAAATAAATAAATAAATAAGAGAGCCACTTTATCTTTTATTTCAACAATGAGAAATATAAGAATATATTGATAAAAATATACTGATTATGAAGGTTTTAGTAAAATTTAGCCTGTGACAAAAAGTTAAGAGGAAATATGGACAGAGAATTTAAATAACATAAATAACAAAAGGAAATATTACTATACATAATTTCAAAAATATCACATATTTTATAGTACATATACAAAAATATTGCATATTCACATAATTTCAAAAAGCATATTCACATATGCTCATGGGATATTAACATAAATTAGCCATATACAGAAGCTCAAAGTAGAGCTTAGGGTAAACTTCAATAAATTTGAATTAATAGACATTATACAAGGTTATCTGATACAATGTAGTTGACTCTGAAATTAATAAATTGATTGAAAGAAGTTCAATTACTTGAAATTAAGAAATTCCCCCTAAATAAATATTGAATTGAGGAGCAAATAAAATACGTGGATAGCTATTTCAAACATAAAAAGATTTTATGTCTAGCCAGGCGTTGTGGTGGGCACCTGTAGTCCCAGCTACTCGGGAGGCTGAGGCAAGAGAATTGCCTAAGCCCAGGAGTTGGAGGTTGCTATGAGCTGTGTGACACCACAGCACTCTACTGAGGGCGATAAAGTGAGTCTCTGTTTCTACAAAAAAAAAAAAAAAAAAAAAAGATTTTATGTCAAAATCCACGGAATAGACCAAGTTGTTATTGAATGCATAATACAGCTAAGTGATTCATAAAGCATAAAATAACATTTAAGAGATCTTAAGTCAGTAAAAGAAAGGGAATATACATAGAGAAACTAATATTAGTACAACAGGTTCTAGGAGAAAAATTGGGAAGGAATACACATTTTGGAATGACCCTTACTCTTGGAAAATTACCACCCCATATTTGGGAATTATCCACTTTTCCAGCCAACACCTTAGCAGCATGTCAGTGAGACCTTGCGTGGAGAATGAAGTGCCAGACTTCTGAGTTACATAGACCGTGAGGTGGTGAATTTCTGTTGTTTTAAGTGCCTTAGTGCATAGGAGTTTGTTACACAGCAATAAAAACTAATACATTTGGCAAATAATTTTTGTTAAAACTCAAATGATTTTCTGTGTATAAACAGCAACTACGATCTAATAAGAACACTAACACATCAATAGAAAAAATGGGGAAAAGCAGATAAATTATAGATGAAAAACAGTAATTTGAAGACAAACCTTAAGAATTCTTACCCTTAAGTGCAATGAAATAAATTAATATTAAGAAAATAATAATGTTCTTTCTACTTTTCAATTTGGCCAATTTACAAAAAGGAAATAAGAATCAGCACGTGAAAAGGAATAAAAGAACGGATAAATGAATTGCGCTGGTGAAGTGGGTCCACGAGACCCACAAAGATCAGAACATGGTATCTTCCAATGAATGTTTAGTAACTGAATATTGCACATAGAGCTCACGGGGAAATTAAATCAAAAATTGGAAATATATGTGGATTATTTCTTTGTTTCTAGAGTGGAAATAGCGATTACTTCTCCTTCCTGGTCAGAGATGATCATTGGATTTTTCTAGCCACACCCCGGCCATCTGTTAGGAGCGCAGGCCCGGCAGCCACATCCACTCTGAGCTCTTTCATCACCTTTCCTGCTGAGTCCAGATCTGCTTCCTGTACTGCCTTCTCCTTGGTCTGGGGGATTTTCTTCTCATATCAACTTGCTTCCATTGAAATCCATGTTATTGATTTCATATAATCTTCCCGAATATAATCATCTTACATTTGTTCTTACAATCATCTTACATTTAAATGTCTTCTTGTAAAATTCAGGCATGCATTTCCCTGAATTTTGATTTAACTGTGGTTTTTCAATACTTGTTTTCAATCTTAAAAAAATTTATGTATTCATTTATTGAGAGAAAGGGTCTTGCTATATTGCCCACACTGGCCTGGAACTCTGAGGCTCAAATGATCCTCCAGCCTCAACCTTCCAATTGGCTGGGGATATAGGCAGTTTTTCAATACCTTTAAAACAATTTTGCTTCTAAAACCCACTCCTTTGTGTATCCTGCATAGGTAAATGAGATGGCAGTGGACCTTACCTGCTTGGCCTTCCCCTCATTCTTAAGCCTGATGCTTAGATTTCAGCAGAACAGAGGCTAGAAACCCCTCTTCCATAGTAAGACAGATTCCCACCTTCCATCAAAAGATACATAGTGAACATTTCTGTAATTATTGATTCATCAGCAGCAAAGATGTTGTGTTTCCCTAAATTTTCAGGTACATTAATGACTAAATATGTAAATTTTCTAAATTTTCTGCACAATTTATAAAACTTAAATGTTTAAGCTTTATCTCGGTGCCTTTCTCTATTTTTGTTATTGCACTGTCATCTTTGAGTAAAAAGCTCTCAATATTCTCTTTTTTAATGTTTGTACTTATTTGAATCTTTTACTACTTAATAATTTTACTTACTTAATTAATTAATTTTAGTGTGTTGATTCATGTTCTTTAATTAGTACGGCAATAAACCCACTCCTATATTTTGGCTAATCAAACTTCAATTGCTTCTGTGTTTATTTTATTTTGTTTGATTTTTCTTTTTCACCCTAATGCTTATTTATTTACATTACATATGAATTTCTAGAAAAGCACTAACATTTCACTCTGGTTAGCATAGTTAATCTAGAGTGGATTTATTGACATGAGCACAGTTGCCTGTGGTTTGATTTTTCTAATATTCATTTGTTATATTATCTGATGTTAGTATGATTTGAAAGCTAGAGAAAGTTGCCCTCACCCTTGTGAGAGTCAGCATCTATCAAAGGGGTTAGCTTAGCAGTTTTCTTCTGAAAAGTATTGATTTGAAAGAGAGCTTAAACCAAATACATATACTTTTTGAAACTTAGTTTTTAACTATTTCCTATTTCTGAAAAGTGTATAAACTCCTCCAGACCTCACACATTTACTCACTCTATTTATTTAGAAACAACACATATTTAACTGGGGGTTGGGGGAATAATGTAATGAAGAATAATAAAATACATGTATGAATAAAGAAAAGCTGAACTATATAGTGTTTTATTGTTATTAGGAGCATGTAATTGTTTATATATTGATTTCATATTAGTATGGAGTATGTTGGATATTTCTTTTTCCATTCCTGCGATACTTTACTAAGATGAATGTATTTCAACTCCATCCAGGTAAATGTAAAAGATGTAAAGTCTCCACCTTTTTTAATGGCTAAACAATATTCCATGGTATACGTATACCACAGTTCGTTGATCCATTCAGGGGTTGATGGACACTTAGGTTGCTTTCACAACTTGGCAAGTATGAATTGAGCCACAATAAATGTTCCAGTGCAAATGTCTTTGTGGAAAAATGATTTTTGTTCTTCTGGGTAGATACCTAGTAATGGGATTGCAGGGTCAAATGGGAGTTCTACTTTTCTAGGTCTTTGAGGATTTCTCCATACTTGTCTCCAAAAGGGCTGTGTTAGTTTGCAGTCCCACCAACAGGGTAGAAGTATTCTCTTCTCCCCACATCCACGCCAGCGTCTGGTGTTTGGGGGCTTTGTGATGTGGACTAATCTTGCTGAGGTTAGGTGATGTTTTAGAGTGGCTTTGATTTGCATTTCTCTGATGATTAAAGATGATGAGCAGTTTTTCACGTGTTTGTTGGCCATTCGTCTGTCATCCTCAGACAGGTTTCTGTTCAAATCTCTTGCCCACTTATACAGAAGGTTGTTTGCACTTTTCTATGGTTCAATTCGAGTTCTCTGCAGAGTCTAGTTATTCAGGCCTTCGTCAGATTCATAACATGCAAAAATCTTCTCCCATCCTGAAAGCTGTCTGTTTGCTCTGTTGGTGGTACTCTTAGCTGTGCAAAAGCTTTTGGGTTTAATCAAGTCCCAGTTATTTATCTTTGGTGTAGCTGCAATTGCTAGGGCGGTTTTCCTCATAAAGTTCCCCCCCCAAGCCAATATCGTTAAGTGTTTTCCCCTACTCTCTTCTAGATTTTTATTTTTGTGTGTTTTAAATTTAAATCTTTTATCCAACAAGCATCAATTTTTGTCAATGGTGAGAAGTGGGGTGTCCAGTTTCAGTCTATGGTTCCAGTTTAGGATTTTCAAAAGAGGACAAAGATCTTAAAGAATCTGATCCAGCAATCTGAATTCAGTATCTTCCTAGAAATTTATATTTATACCTCATTTTTAAATAGCTATTCACACCTAATTTTCCAATATAATGTTTATGTGTACTTATAAGGCATTTTCCTAGTCATTTATGTAGGGCTCTTACATGAGGATGACTTGCCCAATAACTTTTTTTCTTGCTTATCACTGAAAACCCATTCTGTTGAAGAGGAGTTATTTTATTCTAATCTCTTATTTTGTGAACTTGATATAAACGGGAAAGGATTTGTCAGATGTAGAGTTATGAGCACTCCAGGGTAGATGTGGCATTAAAATTATGTCTTTATCTGAATCTCTCCACACCAATTTTATTCACAGAAAACAAACTACTTTCTGACTCTTAGTCTTGTCGAAAATGGTTAAACTTCACAAATCTCAATCACTGATTGTCACATTAAGAATACCATCTTGCACAGATTGCTTTTCTACTGGGAAGAGCAATGGGAGATAAAATGTTATTCAGATGTTTGTATAAAATATATAATGAATATTTTTATGGCACTGAAAGTGCCAATAAAGTTCATTTCCATAACGTGAAGTCACTTCTTGCAGTGTCTAGTTCCAGCCTATGTCCATCATTTTATAGCCAAAGGATGAATCACTGTAATGTTTAGAATAAGACATAAAGATTTCCTCAGAAGACAAGATTACGAGCGGTTGGATTGAGATTGTGACTTAACCTACATCTGATGGTTCTCTTCATTTGCTAGAGGAGCAATCAATGACTTATTCTTGGGTATGCTTTCAATTCAGTACACATGCTAGAACAGGCCATAAAGTTATTCAAAGCCAAATGCAGCCAAAGAGGAAATGAAAAATAATATTTTGGGTGGTGGCACCTGTCACTCAAAGGAGAAAGGCTCCAGCCCCATACACCAGAGGTGGTGGGTTTAAACCTGGCCCCAGCCAAAAACTTCAAAAAATATATATATATATAATATAATAATAATAATATTTTTGTTACTGTCTTTTTGTTGACCAGTTGACCTTTTAGCTTCTGAGTGTGAAATGCAGACAAATTTAAGATGTATTAGCATGCTGAAATTAATCTTTAGTGAGAATTTTTTTAAATTTTAATTTCAGAGATCATCAACTTGAATTCTCAGAACTACGACAGGGCTAGATATCATTATAGGTCCCAATGACCTGTAATTGTGAGTTAAGTTTTTCTATTTTATAAGAAATTAAATGGGAAGAGAAGGAAGAAATTGCAAATAGAACCAGACATATAAGTATCCCCCCTTGACCAAGCGTGTATAGTCAGGTGAAATTCATTTCCAAATATCTGTTCTCTCCCCTGTATATAAAATTCTTTTTAACAATTTTAACACTGTATTTAATTACTATTTGTAATATAGTGATAATAACTTGAATGGCTGAGGCCTAATGGTCTAAGGTTTGAAAAACACTTTACTAGATTTGATAGCCCAATAAGGAGCTCAGATGTTCTAGTCATCAGCGAATACGCAATCCTAGCATTTTTGTGTGTGTGTTCAATAAATATTAGTTTAATTAATCAACTAACTATTCTTACCAAAATTTAAAAGCCAGCTTGCTGGTTTTCAGAAAAACCATTTATGATTTGTTCCTGTATTAGTGGATTAAGTTGATATTTTCAATTCTTTCTGCCGTCCCTGTCTCCTGAGAGCTCTGAATAGAGAAAGGTGTGCCCCGTCACTATTGTCTAAACACAGTGGCTGTTAAGAACTGGATTTCCCCCTTTCATCTTCACATGGCATAGTAACCATTATTTGTCAAGGGATATGGAATATTCCCACACATCATTGATTTATCTCATCTTACAGACTGTAATATACATAAAATTACAGAAATTAAAAGTGTTTATTTAGTGTGTTTAAGCTGATTTGTTTATTTGATTTTTTTTTACCTAGTTCCTAACAATTCTCTCCAGAGAGTGTGTGGAATATATAAGCATGAACATCTTTACAGTAAACAGCTATTAACACCTTAACACGAGTATTAATAGCATTAGTAAAAACAACAGATAATATTTTTCACAAGTAACATATTGTTAAAGAAATATAGGAAGTCAAACATTAAAATGCAGAATAAGCTAATAACATTATTTTCTGGATCTAAAGAAAGGGTTTTCTTTTTTTCTGGTTCTCTTTCTCTCTCTCCTCTTTCCTTTGTCTCCTGCTTTCCCCTTCTCTCATCTGTAGGGTAGTGCTACGCTCACTGTGTGCTGCACTTGGCCGTTTCTAACATTGCGACCTACTCAACTGATCTCGTACTCATATTGCGAATTATAGGAAGGAAGTTAACGTAGACATAGTGATTTTCTGATCTCTTCTTATTCGATCCCTCTTTTGCACTAAACGTAAAATCTCTTTACCTCAAGGAGCATACAAAACAAGTTCACGGTCATACTCCTTCTTGGTAGGTCACTTCTAACCAGAATCGAAGGGGTTTACTTTTCATGTCCATCTCATGTACAGAAACTGAATGAAAGCAGCAGCTCGTCAGAAGGTAGCACTGTGGACATTGGCGCGCCTGCGGAAGAACAGCCGGTTGCGGAACCGGAAGAAGCCCTTGAACCTGAAGCCTGTTTCACTGAAGGTAAAGAAAACAATCTTGACATTAATCTTCTACTTTCAGAGCACAGCTTTTTTAGCTGTTGGTCACTCGAAATAGATCACTTGTAATAAAGACCTCTTACTAGAAGTACTTAAATTGCCTCCAATTTGTAGACAGACAGGAGGGATTTACAATCTAGTATTGTGTTTTGATTACCCCTGCCCATTATGTGGAAGGGCTCATGAACGTGAAGGAAAATATTCTGGGGTAATCAAAATGTGACTTAGGTTTTATTATTTATAATTTTTAAATAAAATAGTAGCTTCACAATAACTTGGCACCTTAAACATTAGTCGTAATTCTCAGACACAAAATTTGCCTTAATAGTAACTTTCTGACTCTTAAAGTTAAGTAAATTACAAAATATAGATAATGTTTTTTATGAAGACATCATATTTCAATATTTATTGGATGAAGCAGGAAATAAATTCTGCCCTGATGCCTGATACCGAAACAGCGTCCAGCTGAGCCTTGTTGAATATGCCAACAGGTAAAAGAGATACACTTTTCCTAGAAGTAGTGTTTTGTATGGTCTGGTTTCCTTGGGAATATGAGTTCTGAACTCAAAATTCTTCTCAAATCTACTTTGATCTGACCGTGGTAGGAGAGTGTTCCTCTGAACAGTTACAGCAAATCTATCCGTCTAATTCTCCCGATAGCTCCTCATATGTTACCTTATGAAAACTCTTTTCTTTTGAACTTTTGTATGTGTATTTGCTGTCTACCTTCTCTCCTTTTCCTCAACTACTTCATTCTTTATGTCCTTCTTTTCCCCCTTCTCCTTTTTTGCTTTCCTCTTTCTCTCTCTTTTCTTCATTTATCTCCATTTTCTTCCAACACATCTGCCTTCCTATTTTCTTTTTTCTCCTTTTGCCTTATAGCAGGGTTCCTATGTTTCTATTTTTTTTTACTTTTATGAAAATCAAAATTTCTTCTAAAATTCTTAGGGGCAAGATAAGAATGTAATTTTCTGCATTTTATTTTTAAAATATCTTCCATGGTGCTTACAAATTCAATTCTGATGAAGGCAATGACAAATCAAAGCGGAAACCACTCAAATCACATCTTAGTGGACTCAATTAATTTTGAACATTGTGTCAACCATTCTGGGAGCACCACAAATAAATTTAAACTGTAACAAACCCAGAATTGTTGGAAGATATCTACAATATTACTCCATGTCCTCTATAAAAGGAAAGCTTTCTGTTTATTATTATTTTCCATTTTGAAGTCCTGTTCTAATGTGACTTCAACAGAGTGCAACAGGGTGATGTAGTATAAGGCAAAGGGTCTTTACATTTATTTGTCATTGACAAAGTTGTTCTTGGACCATAACACTGTGAGGCAGAAAAGCTGGCTATTATTGCCTAGGGAAACATTTAAAGAAACTAAATAATTCCACAATGTCACACAACTAATGGATGACCATGCTGTCAGTACTGTAGCCTTAGAGAGTTATCCTTGCAAGGTAGAGATGGTCATAGTAATAAAAAGATAAAATAGGGACATGGGAAGGATATCATGGACGTAGCGGAAGTTATTTCATCTACGCCCATTTGAACATTATACCTGCAGGCTGTGTGCAAAGATTCAAATGTTGTCAAATCAGTGTGGAAGAAGGGAGAGGAAAACAGTGGTGGAACCTGCGAAGGACGTGTTTCCGCATAGTTGAACATAACTGGTTTGAGACCTTCATCGTTTTCATGATTCTCCTTAGTAGTGGTGCTCTGGTGAGTGAATATGATGCAAAGTGTCACAGTACTAATGGTTAGAATGTTCTACTACTAATGATATATTAATCTTTCTGTTTCATTGTCTTAGTGTCTAATGCATTTGAATTGGCTTGCCTTGTATCTTCCAAAATATAGACTTACTGGATAAGGATTTCTAGATTTAATTTTACTGTGTAACTTGCATTTTTAATAAGTTAATTATTTTTGGTTATTATTAAATGTTCCAGAAAACTTGCTCTTCAACTTACTCATTATAACTAAAGAGTGTGAATATTCAATTTTTCATAGTTTAGTAAAGATAAGCCTAGGAATCACAGTATTGTTAATGGAAGTCCTCTAAGAGGGAATATATATCGTTTAAGTTCTAATGAAATTTTTTCTGAATGGTATTATTATTATTATTATCTGTTTATGGACAGTCAATAAGTCCTTAGGGAACACTTCTCTGTCTCTTTCCCATTGTGTTCACTAGTCTTGTGCTACTCAGGAAACAATGAATGTTAGTAACAATAAATATTGGGCAGTATGCCTAAGTGATTCATTTAAGGATTGATTTCTCTTTATAGGATGGTATTCATTTCATCAGAATCAATTTATATTTATGTGAGAATAGTTTTAAAAATATAAATATAATAGATATCATTTTAAGAAACAGATACAAATGGAATATTTTAAACTGTAACATAAAGATAGATAGATCAATTGATAGATACAGATGATAGAGTTTCTTTAACGTCAGTTTATAATTTTAACCTAGATCTATATTTACCTGCATATTTCTCTGAAGTAAATAAATTTTTTCTACATGCTACTTTAGACAAGAAATATTTTTTCACTATTGAAAAGACTATACACTTACAAGTAAAATATCAAGAGAAATTCATATTAAAAGAGTACCTCTTAGAATCAAAATGAAAGAAAATGATTATCATCATTGTCATACTATATCTCTGCTAAGAAATATAAACCATTAGCCAAACAAAGAAGCAAAACAGAAGCTGATGGTCCCAAGTACTTAGTAAAATTGAATTCTGTAATAATCAATCACCTTTTCTGTTTCATAAAACTGTAAGGATTCATGTTTTGTTTCTTCAACTTCCCTGGCAAAAAAGCCGGAAAAGTGTAAAGGAGGCAAAGGAAATAAAACAAAAGGAATATGTAACTTCAAGTGGGATGGCATATCAGGTCATGATATCAAGAAGTATTTCTTGAAGAAGTAAAATTAATTCTTTGGAATTATACTTTTCTTATTTCTTCTGACTAAAATAACAGAGGAGAACATAACATGTCCCCTTACTCAATAACAAGATGGCCTTTGAGAGGAAATAAAACAGCAATAACTACTGTTCCTCTACTCTCCTATTCCAATAAACTGTCATAGCCATATGTAATCAGAAAAAAATAATTTATAGAAATAACAGTTTTGGAAAGCTAAAATGTAAAACTCTTTCTTTATAGGCATTTGAAGATATATATATTGATCAGCGAAAGACAATTAAGACTATGTTGGAATATGCTGACAAAGTTTTCACCTACATTTTCATTCTGGAAATGCTTCTAAAGTGGGTAGCATATGGCTATCAAACATATTTCACCAATGCCTGGTGTTGGCTGGACTTTTTAATTGTTGATGTAGGTATCTTCCGTTCAAGGTAGTTTGCCTTATTAGTATTCTAATTCTGAAATAGCAAATCTCGGACCACTGTGTTATGTTAACAGGATAGCCGATGTAGCCACTGAACTCACTCACTGAATGTTAGTGGTGCTGATTTAAATAGCATTAAGGAATGGAATCTATGGTAATTATCCAAAAAGCTGAAGGAAAAAAAAGTAAGGAAATAGGGGATTTAAAGGGCTTATTATTTCGATCCCTTCTATTGAGAATCTAAAAATCTCAAGTTTGTGTCCCAGCTTCGCACTTACTGATTTTGTGCCATTGAGTAACTTGGTGGCCTCTGACTCTGTGAAATGGGGATATTATTTGTGCAATGTTAAGGCTCTCAGGAAACAGTGATGATGGCAGGGGACTACTGCCATTTTAAAAAACATTTTCTCTGATCTACTGCAAGTGTTTAAAGAGTATAAGGTTTAGAGTATATTATGTGTGTTATAACTCTGTTATTGGAAGTGTGCAAAGTGCAAAGAAAGGAAAGTCTTCCTTGTGCAGTGGTGAGGATTTTCCTAGAACGTAGACCAGGCACAAGGCAAGCCCATAGATACCAAACAGCCCTTTATAGAATTTGTATATCCAATGATTAATACTTCATTTACCCTAAAACAAGTGACTGAGATGTGCTGAAGTTAAACATCACGTTTCATATTATCAGCTGGCATAACTTCAGCTTTAGAAACTGTTCAAAATACCATGACTTCACTGGAAACAATTTTTACCCTCAAAATATTATTCTTGTGAGATTATGGTTTCTTATGGAAACTCTTCCTAGAACTAAGAATCATGGATATATTAAATCTTTTGATTTAATAAATGATTTAACACATTAAATACTGAGAATATTGATTATAATTAGTTTAGGATAAAAATATCTTCCCTTTTTTTTTGGTGCAATAGCAGTTTCTATATTTTATGACTAGCCATAGAGAATTTCTAAAATCAGTAACAATTTAATAAAACAAAGGAAGGATGACCAATGACATTTCTTCCACTTGAATTTCTTCTTTTTTCTCATTTTTACACTTACATTGTATAATTTTTTACATTTTAACCAGTAATCCAATTAATAAATCACATGAGATCTAGTGATTGTCAGTCAACTAGCTTTCAATTAATGTCTTTTTTTTGTTTGTTATTTGAGACAGAGTCTTACTTTGTCCTTGGTAGAGTGCTGTCATAGCTCACGGCAACCTCCAACTCTTGGGTTCAAGTGATCCTCTTGTCTCAGCCTTCCAAATAGCAAAGACTACAGGCTTCTGCCACAACATCTGGCTATTTTTTAGAGATTGGGGGGGTCTCACTTTTGCTTAGGCTGATCTCGAACTCCTGAGCTCAGGCAATCCACCCGCCTCGGCCTCGCTAGGATTATAGGTATTAGCTACCATGCCCAGCCCTCAATTAATGTCTTAAGAATTACTACATTTGCATCAACTGAGAATATTTTCTTAAATATTTAAACATTTACTGAATATGTCTGAATATTCATCTTCCAAATAATTATAAGCAAAAATTATTTTGTTGAATGACAACAGTTCCATTTATTTACGGTTGTTATTTTTATGTGTGCAGGTTTCATTGGTCAGTTTAACAGCAAATGCCTTGGGTTACTCAGAACTTGGTGCCATCAAATCTCTCAGGACACTGAGAGCTCTGAGGCCTCTAAGAGCCTTATCTCGATTTGAAGGGATGAGGGTAAGGAGAATGAAAGAATCTGAAGTATTGCATAGAGCCCAAATTAAATTAAGTTAAATTTAGAAAAAGGGAAATCCATGCATGCAAAAGGAATGGCAAATCCTTGCAAAAGTGCTACTTTACCCTTTTATCTGTTGCATATTTACTTCTAGGTGATATGCAAGAGAACTAGGCCTCTCTTAAAATGATATAATATCATTTATCTGCTGTGCTCATTAAAATGACTTTATTTCCTAATCCACCTTGGGAGTTTCCTTACAAACTTGTGTACAAAAAAATAGATGCATTATTAAAGTGCTATATGTAATGATATAATAATAATAAACTAAAGTGAACTCTATATCACGTACTTCTTTGTGATGACCTATCTGTACTTAGTGAATTTTATTGAAGATGTGCATTACACATGTGCCTGAGTATAAAGGAAAAAGTGAAAAGAGTTATAAAAATTTTTGTCTGTATAATGCCAAACTTCATATTATTTGAATATTTTTAAGGGTAGATGATAAATATTGACCAAATTTTAAACTTTTAAAAAGTTATGTTTAATATGGGCTCAATGTATAACTGTTTTAATCTTAATTTATATAAATAGTAATACTAACATGATGATTACATATAAATCCACACTTCATTTATAACAATGATCAGAAAATATGAGTTTTGAGTATCACTGGTGCTTTATAAATTAGCCTTAACTTAAATCTCATTTGTCAGAGTACCACACAAATTTCTATTACTCATTTTAAGAAAACATTGACTAGTTCCGATGATCCTTAACAAATTAGAAATTTTCACATTTAGTTGGTTACTTTCCACGCCTTTATTAGGAGCAAGAAAGCATTATATGAAGCATCATATAAAAATTAATTCTATTTTATAATAATAAAAATTTTTTGGCAAAGCAAACCTACTGAATTTTTATTACAATAGAAAAAAATTGCTCTTTTGGTGCTTAAGGTTTGGTTATGTTCATAGAAACTAAGTTGTATTGTATACTACCATTTATATTTTGCAAGTTATTTATAGTTACATTCTCTTCTAAATTAAAACTGATTACCAATGTCGGTTTTTAAGACTTAGCTTTGATTTCCCTAATATATATGAAAACTTTTTACTCATTGGAAACAATTCAGAAAATAAAATATAAATAGTTCTTTTTAATTTCTCACAGGCATCCTCATATTTTCACCAAAACATTATCAGAAATTCTCTCCAGGATATGTAAAAATTAATGTGTGTTTTCCAATTAACTTGTTCCTTTTGTTTTTTCCAAGTGGCAGTTCAGCTCTGAAGAAAAATATCATTTTTATACATTCTACTTGAAATTATGTTGCCTGAATCAAAATAATACATTTTAAAGGCTTCTGAAATCTGAACAATGCCAAGTACTTGAATGCCAAGTACTATTATAAACATTTCTGGTTCAACGTTTTGGAAGTTTATTAAACCCATGAGTCAAATGGCCAGATATCCACACATGTAACACTTTACTATGGACTTTTAATTTATAAAGTAAAGAACCTATCTATAATTATTAATAATGTTTTCATATTAAAAGAAGTTAGTTGTCGGGTGGCGCCTGTGGCTCAAAGAGTAAGGCGCCGGCCTCATATGCCAAGGGTGGCTGGTTCAAACCCAGCCCTGGCCAAAAAACTGCAAAAAAATTAAAAAAAAAAAAAGAAGTTAGTTGTTGAACTTTGAAGTTTTGATGACATACACTCCTTATAGATGCTATTTGGTTATGAAACTAATCATTTAAATTGTGAGATTTATGACTATGGTTCTCTGTTCCTCATAATGATAGAATACACCCAGCACAATGACCAAGTTCTTCAACATGTTTGGCATTATAGAGTCAAAATGACCTTTCCATTGATTCTATTTGTTATAGTGCTAGCTTTGGATTTTTTTATTTTGTAAAAATACAATCCCAAACAATGGTGAGGTTGGAGATAATAATGAGGATGATGATTGGGAAGTGATATTTGAATACATTCAGAAACTCTCATTTAGTTCTTTTCCCTAGCAGCATAAAATTGCAATAGCTGTGTCAAAGCATAACTCAGGCACTCATTCTATTTTTGTTGTTCTGTCCCTTTTTCAAAGCATGTGCTTTTTTATGCAACATTACTGAATAAAGCATGTTGTACGGTGCTTGATAAGAAGTTAGAAAATAATAATAAATTATCATCACGTTGCCGTTTGTGTTTTGCATGTTTTATGCACATTTCTGGCTGACAGCTTTTAACTATTTATTGTATTTCAAATTTCCAGTCCAAATTTTTCAACTTGTAAAATTGAACTGAGTGAATTAATGTCATGAATAGGTAGGGTAAAATAAAATTTTTATTTAGATTTGTATTTTTAATTTCCTAATCTAGGAAATCTTAAATGCCTTCTTTTTCAAAAGAACTCAAGTCTTAATGGGTAGGGAAACAGACAGTGAGCATCGTATACAAAAATAACACCAAATGTTCTGTCATATCAGGTTTCTAACTAATAATAAACTATATATTTCTATTTCATATAGGATAATCTTGCTCCAACTTGGATGGGGTGGAGCGCTGGTTCCTCCCCTCAGCCCTTTATTATGGGTACTGTATTACCCCTTTTGCTACCTTTAATCCTTGCACTGTGACTATGTGTAGTGGGATGAGGGAGGGATTGGGAAGGGTTATTGCACTATGGTAGGGACAATATAGTATATACACCCTAATCCCCTATTTTCCATTGTCTGAAATTTCTTTTGGAAAAATATACCTTTGTGAATTTACCCTCTGTGGATCTTAACCCCAATGGTTGATATCTTTATTAAGTTATATTGAATATTATTTAGTTATGTGTATATTGAATTATCCACTTATAGAGTGATTATTCAGTTGGTGAGGGTGGGGGACCCTGGTGTAGAATAAGTGTGTGAAAAAAAGTTTAACTTGTCAACCGATGATACTGCTTGAGGCATACAAGACCTGTTCTTTAATAAAATCGGTCCGGGTCCTGCAAATTGCCAGCAAATACCAGCAGTTATTAGCCTACGTGAGCAGGTGCTAGGGTGCAATATTCCAGGGTTCATGAGGCTGGTATTGATTGAGTGACCATTCTTATTGTTTATTAAGTACAAGTTTACAAGGGTTATTTTCAAACTGTAACAAGGCAAAAGTATATTTTAAAAAATTGAATAAGCACATGTAATTTGGGTTTTAAATGGAAAAAATTAATATTAAAGAATCCATTTATTTGAATCATGCAGAATAAAACACTCACCTAGAAATAAAACAAAAACATTACCATCACAAGTACGAAGACAGAATTTAATGTGTAAACTCACTTTGAATAAGTCGTTCCCAACTAAATTCCAAGGATCTTAGAGGATATCATAGATACACATAAGAATACATCCACGATTTGTTTATTCTTAGGGTTTAAGCATATGGTGCAAGGATGAGAGTATTTATTTATTTGAGATGGCGTCTCCCTTTGGCACTCAGGCTAGAGTGCAGTGGCACAATCATAGCTCCCTGCAGCTTTGAACACCTGAACTCAAGCAATCCTTGAGCCATCCTCTACCTTAGGCTCTCAAGTAGGTAGGTGGCTCAAAGCATGAACCACCATGCCCAGCCAAGAGTTTTATTTTTCAGGGAGAGAAAAAGTTAGGAATTTTTTTCTAGATAATTGACATAACATAGCTTCCAAAAACAATTGCCTTAATTAACACTCCCAAAACAAAATAGTTGTTATAAAAGATTCTATTACTCTTCTTCATAACAAAATGTATGATTTCTACATTGTCTACTTTTGATTTTTTAGGCCTAGAGTTTTTCTCTATTTTAATTAGAGAAGCATTAGAATGGAAGGTAACATTGGTTTGAAGTTCAAAGACAATTTATTCAGACAAGAGCATGTATCAAAAGTTCTAACATTTCTTTGGATATTTAATTATTAATTCCTCATTTAGTATTGATTTAATTACAATGGAAATAATGAACCAGAATAGAGTTTCTATGAGAACTACTTGGGTAGAATAGAGAAATTTTATTTCATGACATTTTGAAGAATGTTTATGACAAGAAACAACTGTAGTGTGGTATGAATTCATTAAGATAGTTACTTTCTCAGACATTCTTTTCATATAGTTTAAAACCTCATTCTATTCTTTCTAATTTATTCAGACCACTGTTGTCTAGTTACTTCCCAACACAGGAACCAATTACTGCATTTCCCTCCTGGGAATCAATTACTGCCATTCCTTAGAGACTGATAAAGTTAGTTTATCTCCCTCTCTGCTGAACCCAGGAATGGCTTGGTGCTCTTGGGAAGACAATCTTTTCTATGATCCTTCATCGTCTAATTTAAGGAAACTTTATATATGAACGTATCTTTGTATGTCATAAATTCCCCCAAACTGCCAAATGTCTTCTAAGGTAAAATATTTTATTTTAGTAAAAATAAAACTTTTCTCTGAGTCAAAAATATGCTAACTTTGCAAACACGTCCCGAACTGCACAGCCGCAGAGCGTGTCCTGACATCGGTAATTCCACAGAGCTAATTTTGACTCAAAAACACTTCCCAGTTTTAGAACAAATCTCTGAAACTTACAGCCTAATCACAAAACTTTTATTCTCTCATTTTCTTAGTTATTTTCATTCTATATACAGAAATAATACTTAAAGTATGTTTTGATCAGTAAATCCTAAGCTAATCTTTACTTCATTTGCTCAATCTTTGAGTCAACCATTTTTTATTCCTTTATTCAAAGCTGTGTTCAAGACACCAAAGGCCTTGGAGAATTCACAAATATATTTCTGCATCTTAAATGTTTTAAAAATATTATAGTCTTTCTGGATTATAGGAATACAGTTAGCTTTAATACAGGGCAATGAGTACTGGATAATTTAGGACAACTCTTAGACTAAACACTATGCCTAGTCTACTTTCTGAACTTAACCTCTTTTGACCTCATTTTTCCCCCTGGCCAAATGAAAACATGACACCAAATTACCTCTAAAGTTCTGTCCAGCACTAGAATTCTGCTTCTTGAATTCAAAGGAAAAAACACTGATCTTTATTTGGGAGGTTAAACTTGTGGGTGACTTTTCTAAAAGGAGTATTATTTGAGCCGAAGCCAGAAGAGGAGATATTGGCCAAGGAATTTCAAAGGAAATGGCAGCTTAATTATTTGACAATTATACTACCACATGGTAACAATATTAGTTAGAATGGCATGAAGTGTAAGCAGGCAGGGGAGTTAAAACTAGAAAATTAGATTGAAGAGTGCTGTGACTATTAAGGTAAAAAAACGTATTTAGTAACCAATGGGGAGCTAATAGGATAAAGTTAAATTGAGACTTGGGGAAGATTTAATTCATCTTACATGTATTAAAGGAAGGAGAAAATTAAGGAGGCTCTGACAAGAGTGGGGGTATAAGGTAACAGAGGGCAGAACTAGGGCGATGACTGTGATAATGGAAAAGAAATGACAAAGGTGAGAAATGTTTTGAAGAAAAAAGTGTGAGACCTACAAATCGATGTGAAAAGAAATTCAAGAAATAGATGCAGGTAATCAGTCTTCTGCTCATCTCTAAATTGGATGTTGAAGGTAAAATATACATTTTAATATGTACTCTGTGTGTACACAATAGAAACAGCATTTAAATCTGGATGGTAGGCAAAATATTTCCAAAAAGAGGGTAATAACCAATAAAGGGACTTCAGTACTTACATCTCTAATCTGAAAGAAATCTAATTATATCCACACATTTAACATAAAGTATGTAATAAGGGTTCATTATGTCAAGCACATTAACACAGTGACATGAGCCATACACCAGTTTGGTAAACTGTCTGGGCCACATCATTCAGTTCTGTCTGGATACTCAGCATGAATTAATTTTTTTGTCTCTATTTCTCCACCTTTGTCATCACTGATATTATTATTTCCTTTGGGTCGCTTACCACACATTTTCACAAAAGGCCTAGAGTTGTTCATAGACTTGAAATGGGAGTCAGAAATCTAATCAAGTGGCTCATGTATTTTTTGTAGACAGGCCATCCAAATACTTTGTTCTGAGAATACACTATCAAAGAGAGACTGAAGATATTTTGATGCCTATTGTTTACTTTGGATCATATTGATAAAAATATTTAATAGAGATAGATGAGAAGAATTAATGTTCAAGTTTGAGGCATCTGCCGTATGTCTGAGCCTTTTGGGGCTTCTCTTCACCTTTCTTCTTGGCTACTCATGGAGAATCCACTGCACTCTGTGGAGGAGGAAACAGGCCACCCCTACAGGGTTGCCATGAATAAAAATTTAGCTTTCTAATTGTCCCAAAATAAAAAGAGAAAAAAGATACTTCCATAGAAAAAAAGTGTAGATAATAATTGAGCACAGAATTTCATGTGATCACAGTACACTTGGGAACAATGTATGCCATCCCTCTTTTTCTTATTTTCCTAAGAAATGGATTTCTATTGTGTTTCATTTAAAGTAAGTTTATTGAATTAAACTCAGTAAATGAAACAACTGACATGACTGGAGCTTGAAATAAATGATGTGATGATCTAATGAAATACATAATGCAAATTGTCTTGCTTCTTATGCAAAATTATTATTAGTCATAGCAATGCATGAATAAATAAGGAGAAAATACATTCGGTATTTAATAGTATTTTTATATTTATACATCTGAATTTTTGATTGTAAAAGTATATTAGTCAAGTAAGCTCAGGTCCAAATGTTTTAATTTTGTTCTTTAATATTTTGCCTTTTTAAAAATGAGTTATCTTCTCTGCAGGATTTCCTACTTTTCTTCTTGTAACACATATTCTGACTTCACCTGGCAGCAAGTTCCTCTGATTTTGATTTTCTTTCACCTATAGTATTCTCCCTTCATTTTAAAAAACTTTTCTTCATTTCTTTGTTATCTTGCTCTTATTTGTTTTCTTAAATGTATTCTTTAAGGAAAAAATACATTTTATTTTAAGCTTTTTTTACTTGCATTGAAATATCCTAGAATAAATAGTCTCAATGTTAAAAAATAGAAAGACGAAAGATTACTAGGGGAATGTCTTTTCTTTTTTAACAGATGAAAATTCTGACTTTTCTTTTTTTTCCATTTGTATATTAGGTGGTTGTGAATGCCCTTTTAGGAGCAATTCCATCCATCATGAATGTGCTTCTGGTTTGTCTTATATTCTGGCTAATTTTCAGCATCATGGGCGTAAATTTGTTTGCTGGCAAATTCTACCACTGTATTAACACCACAACTGGTGACAGGTTTGACATCACCGAAGTGAATAATCATTCTGATTGCCTAAATCTAATAGAAAGAAATGAGACTGCCCGATGGAAAAATGTGAAAGTAAACTTTGATAATGTAGGATTTGGGTATCTCTCTTTGCTTCAAGTTGTAAGTGAACACTATTTTCTCTGAATGTTTTTAATTGTTTGGAATAATAAAAAGTAATGACATCAACTATTCTTTAGTTACTAAGAAGAAAGTTTATAATATATTTATTTTTATTTAATTTTTATTTATTTGTACCCATTGATGCACCTGGATAGGTAGAAACTTTATTACACATGAGCAATGCAGACATAGTAATTAGGGCCAGATATTCTACCCTCTATCCAAAGGTCATTTTTCTTTTTCCCTAATTTTCTTTTTTTAAAATATATATTGCCCTCTCTTTCTGTCTGGAAAAGTTGATCAATCAATAGCTTTGCTATTGTTTTCTGTCGAAATTGGAAAGCTTGTTTCACTGATAGATCAACCCTACAAAACACACAGACATAATGCTTCTGATTGGATTGTAACTAATTAGGAGAGATTACCTGCTGCCACGTTATATCATTGGGAAAGGAGCTTTGGGAATGACTTTGCGATTTTAGGAGTCAATCCTCAGTGAAATGAAAAAGGTACAGAAATAAACTATAAGCAGTCTCACCTCAAATGACGTTTCAGCACCATTATTTAAGTCTATTTTATTCTAAATGTTAACTTTTCTATTACTGGGTCTCTAAGAAAAATCATTCACAATTTATAAAAATACAAAATATGGTAGCTCTAAACATTTTCATTTGATTTTACTTTTAGCTGCAGGAGCATCACAACAAAGCAGTGAATAAAATAGAACCCAGAGGAAAACAATAAAAATACTGCTCTGTCTTGACAAGTAAAAATTTAGCTGTAAAAAAGCTGTATAGGTGGTGCCTGTGGTTCAAAGGGGTGGGGCGCCAGCCCTATATGCCGTATGTGGCAGGTTTGAACCCAGCCCAGGACAAAAACTGCAAAAAAAAAAAAAAGCTGTTTATTTTTTCTCTGCGATTCTACAGAGTATTTAGGGCAGAAATCTATTTCTGTCACTAGGGTTATATTTTTAATTGTTCAACTAGGAAACCAAGCAAACAAATGAATACTGGTCAAAACACTCTTGCAGCTCTTTCAATGGTATCTATACTATGATTACAAATTCTTCCCACTTTTTTAATGAAAATTTTTATTTCTCTTCTGGATATTTCTGACCTACTCTGATTGTCTATGCAATTAAAATCGGGATTTAAATAATATGGCAAGAATAATTTCTGTAAATATTATAGTAGACACATGATGGTGTTTCCTTGGGCATTTATTCCCAACCCTTCGCAAATAACCACACTTGTAATTTTCACCTAAGTATTTAATATATCAGTTACTCCATAAAATCAAAGAAAGAATAATTTACACTATTAACCAATCCTTTAAAATGCAAAATAACTCTGAAAATATAGAGTGAAGGCATTGCACAAAACTATGAAATAAATTCTGCTACTAAAATCAAAATCTCTAAAATATTGCTTCACATTTGACTTTTTACTTATTCACCTATGTTTTGATTAGTAATTTATTGAAATGATTCTTTGAATCACTTTTTTCTGTTCCTATACTAAGTGTGTGGTGGACTTATACTATCATTGTCCTAAGCCATTGACACATTCAACATTTCTACCTTTAATGATACCAAAACCTTTTATTTTAGAGCGAAGATCATTACTTTATTTTCACAGACATCACATACACACTCACTTGGTCTTCTTTGCTTCAAATTCACCACTTCCCAAGTGTTAGTCTTGTAGAAACATCTATGATACAGATGTCAAAAGCCTGGCTAGCATCCCTGGATAGTTGGGAATAATCCTCTCAGGCCCACAGAGCTCAAAATTCATGCCCTAGAAGATATGACAAATTACTATGAATTGATAGACTTGGTATATCCTTCAATCTCGGAATGTCAACTGTCTACTGTATTTCACTTTTCTGACCTATAGTCATTGATTTTCTTCAGCAACAAAGAGAAGAAAGTGGAGAATAGTGTAGTGTTTTGCTTCAAACATTTTAAAAGGATAGTTGAAACTCTGCCTTTATGTATAACTGTGTGATCTGTAAGATTGTACAGTAAAGAGAAATCTTAACTGCCCAGTCATTTGAATCACCTTCCAAATAGATTTCAGCAGATGATTCACAAACTTGAGTTATAACTATTTAGCTGATAGAGATATTGTCAAATGGGTCGTAATTTATAAAACTTTCTAAAAGGATTCTACAAAATTTCAGTAGTACTTCAGATTGCATTATTCTAGTAACATTAAAGAATTGAAATGTACTATGAGTTGGTGATTAAGCAAGAGGATATATCAAAGGACGATTTTGTTCAGTATGTGTTCTAGAAATGAAAAGCCTTACTAAGATATTGTCTTGGTCTAAAATCTATGCAGAATTTGTTTTGAAATGTCTTTCACTAATATTCCTTTTTGTAAGATCAGTCAGTAAAAATGTATTAAACATCAAGTCTTTTTTATTTTTACCCCAAACTAAAACATGCATGTCCTTTTGAACAGGCCACATTTAAAGGATGGATGGATATAATGTATGCAGCGGTTGATTCCAGAAATGTAAGTATTCCTTACATGCTAAATGTTTTTATATTACTGATTAATTGGTTAAATTAACTCAGCAAAGTGTTATCAGCCAAATTAAATTATTTCGTGTTGCTTAAAAGTATTTAGGAAAAAAATGACAGGTTAATTCATATTGCTATTCAAGCATAGCAATGTATATCAGATATATTACTAAGAAAAGACATGAATTACTTTGAAAGGCAAACAAAAGAATTCATCTACTAAATTAACTAAAAATATCCTTCTTTTAAATATTTTTCTATTTTATTTCCCTTTTACCTACAAATATGTAATCAGTAGTGATTTTAGGGTGCAGAAGCATATGTGAAGAAATACATAATTTCCATCAGTAATTATCCTCCATATTAGCAGGAAAGTTACATGTATTGTCCTGGCAACCTTTGATTTCTGTGATTATCAAATAATCATATTTCAAATAATATACAATAATGTTTTTATATGATTTTAACATCCATAATTTACTGGAGCACTTACCAATGTTGTGATTGTTTCTGCAACCAGCAGATTTCTTTAAGTTTATATCAACAAAGTAAAGACCTACTTTGCTTGATTTCAGCCTCTTTCAGTCTTCATGATGGAAACTGAAATTTTCATGCTCATTCCAACTTTTCTCTCCAAAAACTTCATAAAACTTAGTATTTCCTATAAATCTGTATCTTTCCATTTTGAAGCCCAATCTGTTTAATCTGTCATCATAAAGAATAACCTCCACCCTGGTAATTATTAAACTGACCTAATAGAGTTTCATCATATCTTTCTTAAAGTACATTTCCCACAGTTTTAGTTTTATGTTGAAGACCTCCAGTGTTATTTTATTTGACTTTGTCACTTATATTTTGGTTTGTGTATTTGGCTATTTTTTAACTTTGTTGTCTCAAGAAGGACATGAACCTGTGAGGAAACTATCTGTAGTGACTCTTTTACCACTTTATAAAGGTATGTGCTAGCTCAATGCCTGTTACAAGCATAATCTAGGGATTAAAATACCAATTAAGGATTTATACAATGGATCGTGCTATTGTCTACTCAATCTGAAAAATGTAATGACTGTTGCAATATTGGAGTGTGTTGCAAACATCTAAATGAATAACTCAATTCTTATTTGCTACATTAATTCATGCACATACAAATCAGCATTTCTAAGCATATTCAGTATACATTTACAGAAGTAATTTTTTCACTAATAATTTTTAAATTACTAAAATTTAGTACTTTGAAAAAACCTGTTAATCTTAGCACACTACAGTCCAAATAGAAAAATATGAGTTGTACTTGTCATTACAAAAAATGTGTTCTAGTGTGTCATAGTTACCATATCTTTCCCATGAAAGACAACTAGATTTCAGATATATTTTAGAGGCAGTTGATGGAGAAAAAACTATTTTCATGAAAAAGTACCAATGAAATTCCAGCACTAACAAGCATTGTAATATTTTGTAAAATATTCTCCTTTGTAGGTTGAACTTCAGCCTAAGTATGAGGAAAGTCTGTACATGTATCTTTATTTTGTTATTTTCATCATCTTTGGGTCCTTCTTCACCTTGAACCTGTTTATTGGAGTCATCATAGATAATTTCAACCAGCAAAAAAAGAAGATAAGTATTACTAATGTTTTCTCTCCCTCTGCGATGGAAAAATTATTATTTAAAATGTTTTCTCCACCAAATGAGTATTAGAACTAAGAAACCAAAGAAAAATATAATCAAAACCTATTTTCTCCTTCTCCCTCTACCATCAACTACTCAACTCTTTCAGGCTGAAGAAAGCTGAGAATAACTGTGTTGGGTTTTTTTAAATTTTTTTTTTATTTTTACATATACATGTGTTTATTAGGTTTCCACTTTTTGCCTTCACAGAATTTAAAAGGCTTAAAATTTAATAATAATAACAATGTTTAAGATAAAGACTAGACACAAAAACCACGTAAAGAATGAACGAAGTTGAATACTTTCAGAGAAGAAAACAGACGATTACTGCATCGAAATATTAACCAATATTAGTAATAACAATGCCAAGAAAGTAAAGTTCATATTGTCAAATAAGACATTATAGAGTGCTTTGACTCTGAGGCTCAGTATGAAGTCATCAGTTAACTTCTTATTTTTTTTCAAAGTCTCAAAAAAATAGACAATTAATATTATATAAATAAAAGTAAAGGAGAATTTTGAAAAACAGATCATGCCAAATCTTATAGATCATAGAAAAAGAAGAAATATTTCAAAATCATATTACCTTCTCTGGATATACCTGATATTGAAATTAGAGAAAATATATTATTATAAAGGGAAATTACAAACATATTTCACTTATAATTGACGACACAATATCCTAAACAACATATTAACAAGTTGATTTAAAAATTAATGTTCAAGTAATGTACTTTGGTCAAAATTGAATCCAATTTATGTGAGAATTAGTCACTATTTTCTTTCCTGTTGTTTTTTTTGTTTGTTTGTTTTCTTTCCCTCGCCCCCTCCCTCCTCTCTCTGTCTGCTCTCTCCTTCCCCCATGCCCCACTGTGTCATTGTCACTAATTGTCCTCAAATCAAAGTTGAATACATAGGATTCATGCTTCTCCATTCCTCTGATGTTTCACTAAGAATAATGTGTTCCACCTCCATCCAAGTTAGTACAAATGCTGCAAAGTCTCCATTGTTTTTGATGGCTGAGTAATATTCCATGGTATACATATACTATAGCTTACCAATCCATTCCTGGGTTGAAGGACATGGCTGTTTCCACATTTTAGCAATTGTAAATTGGGCTGCGATAAACAGCCTAGTACAAGTGTCTTTATAATGAAAGTTTTTTTTTCTTCTGGATAGATGCCCAGTAATGGGATTGTAGGATCAAACGGGAGGTCTAGGTTGAGTTCTTTGAGCTTTCTCCATACTTCCTTCCAAAAAGGCTGTATTAGTTTGCAGTCCCACCAGCAGTGTAGAAGTGTTCCTTTCTCCCCACATCCGTGCCAGCATCTGCAATTTTGAGATTTTGATGTAGGCCATTCTCACTGGAGTTAGATGGCATCTCAGGGTGGTTTTAATTTGCATTTCTCTAATACTTACGGATGATGAGCATTTTTTTCAAGTGTTCACTGGCCATTCGTCCGTCGTCTTTGTTCCACTCTTCTGTGTGGAGAGGCTCATAAAACTTCTCTAGTTTTGTTCTTTTATTATGAAGGAGCCACACTTTCTGTGTTTTAAAAGAGGATAATTAGAAAAGAACTAGGAAACAATCCGGGCAGATACCCTTTTCCAAACTCAAGAAGTTTTATCTCTATAATTCCCCGCAATCCCCTAAAATAAAATTTCAACTAAAACTCTTGGAATCTTTGCAAGAAAGTAGGCACTAAATGTAAGCAACTGTTTCTTTTCACACGTTTTCCTCTCATTAATTGTGTTTATGTATTCCCAGAGATCTAATTTTAAGTTACCCCTTTTAGTCTTGAGTTGGATAACTCTCCACTTATTATTATTTATAAAACTCATCTGATTGTTTCAGTCATATGTATAGAAAGTATGGAAACTAGGCCAGTGCACCAGCTCACTCTTATAATCCTAGCAATCTGGAAGGCTGAGGTGGGTTGATTGCTTAAGCTGAGGAATGTGAGACCAGCCTGAGCAAGAGTGCAACCCCATCTCTACCAAAAAAATTAAAACAAACAAATGAAAACAAAAAAAAACTAGCTGGGCCTGGTGGTGCAGGCCTATCGTCTCAGCTATGCAGGAGGCTGAAGCAGGAGGATTGCTCAAGTCCAAAAGTTTGAGGTTGCTGTGAGCTATGACATCACAGCACTCTACCAAGGGCAACAGAGTGAGACTCTGACTCAAAAAAAAAAAGTATGGAAAGTAAAGAAATATTATCTCTTGGAAATAACCATCATTCATCTTTTATCTGTTCACACTATTTCTTCACATATTCTTATTGATGAGATTATTTTTTATCCATAATTATAAATTTAATTTTGACTTAACATAAGTATTTTTTTCATTTTGCTGAAAATCTTCATGTGTACATTATCACAATTTACTCATTCACTCTCTAATATATTGATCATTTAGATTGTTTCTAATCTCCCCTGGCTTAAAGAATGCTTTGTCAAAAGTCTTTGTGCCAAAAAAAAATTATCTTTAATTAATAAGTAGAATATAATCCCATAATGAATTACTTTGCTTCTGTAAGTGATGTACCTCTTTAAACTCCCAATAACTATGAATATAGCCATGCCACTGTTCCCTTGCCGACATGAAACATTCTCCTTGCTTTTAATGCTTGGTGTTTGATAGATAAAAGCTGTATTTGATTTTAATTCTTCTGACTTTTCTGACTCATAGATTTAAAGGTCTTTTTAAGTGCTTTTTCAGCATGTGTATCTCTTCCTTTATATACTTTCATTTGATGGCCTGTGCTCAGTATGTTTGCATATTGTAGAACGAGGGCTTCCTTCCCTATGCAAACTTCCTTACCTCTCCCACTTTTCTGTTAGTAGGATTCTGTAGTCATTATCAGGCTATTTTCTTTCATTGACTGCTTGTGTTCCAATCCTCTGTCCATACTGGTCTGTCCCACACCTACTGGGTCACTAGCTCTTATGTAGCCCCTATCTTTCCTGCCAACTACTCCAGTTTTCTTCCCACCCCCTTGCTCCAATTCTTGACAAAGTTAAAGTGGCTTTTTATAAGTAAATCCAAAGATACATTTTAAATCTTTACTACACTTAAGTAAGAAAACCATTGCCTTTAGCTTCAGAAAGGTAGTACGTATAGTGTAAAGAACCAGATTTTACCACTCATTAAGTATATGGCTATGTTTAAAATATCATCTCAGGATTTCTGGGTTAATTTTCTTCATATGTTAATAATAATAATGTCAATTTTGAATGATTGTAAGATTTAAATAAGATTATGGTACCTACAGAGTACTTCACATTTTTCAAACTTAAAAACTCACATACAATTATGTTAGTGAGCTTACTTTTACTAATTGTACTCACAATTATGCCAATTAGTTGAATTTTCCTTTCTATTTTATGTTTAACATTGAAGAATTGTGTCAAAGGGACATAGTTTTAACCAGTTTGATTTTTTGTTTTCTATACTTTGGAGGTCAAGACATCTTTATGACAGAAGAACAGAAGAAATACTATAATGCAATGAAAAAATTAGGATCGAAAAAGCCACAAAAGCCTATACCACGACCAGGAGTAAGAAATACCAAATAATGTCAGAGAAAATATGCAAAATCAGAAACTTCCATGGGTTTTCTTACTAAAGAGAAAGTAGCTAACATTTTCAGTAGCAAAAATTTCTTCCATTTTTAGAGTGTTTTATCTTTTATGGTAATAGTAAAAAAAATTAGAAGAAAGAAGGAAGGAAGGAAGGAAGGAAGGAAGAAAAGGAGGAAGGGAGGGAGGGAGGAGAAGAGAGAGAAAGAAAGAGGAAGATGTACCCTTGCCTTCAAAGGACTTAGAACTAGATGACTAGAATTCAAGCTAATTGGCTGAAAGATTCATAGGCAATGTGACACGCACAGGAGAGCGTCCATCACACAACTCAAGAATGGTTGTCACATAGTGTCAGGGAAAGGAGTAAACCTTTGAATGGGGCTAACATACACTCAGGTTTCTACTAGGTTGAGAAATGGATGAAATATCAGTTAAAATAATACCTTACTTCCTTCCATTTTATTTTTTACTAGAGATACTGAGTGTTTTGGAGGAGAAAAACATTGTAGTAATTTATATATATATATTATACATAATATATATATTATAAATATATAATGAAATATATGTAAAACATAATGTATAATAAATATACAATATCATAATATAATATATAATAAAAATGTAATTTATATATATATAGCTATAAAGTTCAAAATTACTAATGTCTATACTAGTCAGGGTCAATAATTATAATTCATGATGATAAATAACAATTCCCATATTTTCATGATGAACAAAATTAACTGCTATAAAAATGAGAGGGTATTATTTCATACTGTAATGATCTTTATAATAATGATCTGTGAGGTTAAAATAATTCCTAGAATGCATCAAGGAGTAAAAGACTGGTGAACACTTATATGTCCGCTGGACCCAGCTAAATATTGTCCTCCAGAGAATGATAAATATACATTTTCCTCTGTTAAAAGGTAGTACTGCAAATAGAAATGAACCACCTGTTTGTAGGAAAAATATAAGACAGGAAATGTCCTCAGAATTCCTTGGTGGCCCAATGAAATGAGCCAGCAAATGGCCTGTAGTGACTGGCAGTGGCAAAACTGGGGAGCAGAGTTAGAAATCAATGAAAAAGAACATGAAGTTTTTGCTATTGAAACATAAGGAATGTCATCTTGGGCATTGTGGAATTTTGGCATCCTGGGTCTGACCATTTCAGCAAAGGTTATTTGTTAGAACATCAGTACTGCTGTACATGGGATTTAAATGCACAATCTTGCTTTCACACATGTGGGCGCTAAATCTTAAAACAATTGATCTCAGGCAGCGCCTGTGGCTCATCGAGTAGGGTGCCGGTCTCATATACCGAAGGTGGCAGGTTCAAACCCGACCTCGGCTGAATAGCACACAGAAAAATAGCCGGGCATTGTGGCGGGTGCCTGTAGTCCCAGCTCCTCAGGAGGCTGAGACAAGAGAATCTCCTAAGCCCAAGAGTTGGAGGTTGCTGTGAGCTGTGTGACGCCATGGCACTCTACCGAGGGCATTAAGCAAGACTCTGTCTCAACAACAAAAACTGATCTCATGGAGACACAGTAGAATGTTGGCTACCAGGGACTGGGAAGAGTAGAGGAAGCAGGGGTTGGATAAAGTGGGGAGGTCAATGGGTGCAAAAATATAGTTAGATAGAATGGAAAATATTTGATAGCACAACAAATTATAGTCAACAATAAGTTAGGGAATACTTTAAAAGAACTAAAAGAGTGGAACTATGGCTCAGTGAGTTGAGTGCCAGCTCCATATACCGAGAGTGGTGGGTTCAAACCCAGCCTTGGCCAAACTGCAACAATAACAAAAAATAGGCAGGCGTTGTGGTAGGCACCTGTAGTCCTAGCTACTCAGGAGGCTGAGGAAAGAGAATTGCCTAAGCCCAAGGAATTGGAGGTTGCTGTGAGCTGTGACACAACAGCACTCTACCGAGGGTTAATAAGTGAAACTCTGTTTCAAAAAAAAAGAGAGAGGGCAGTGCCTGTGGCTCAAAGGAGTAGGGTACCGGCCCCATATGCTGGAGGTGGTGGGTTCAAACTCAGCCCCGGCCAAAAACTGCAAAAAAAAAAAAAAAAAAAAAGGAATTGGAATGTTCCTAAGAAAAGGAAATGATAAGTCCCTGAAGTGATAGCTCAAATACTCTGATTTGATTATTTACAGTGTATGCCTATATCAAAATATCACATGTACCCTATAAATATATATACCTATTATGTACTCATAATTATTAAAAATAAAAAATTAAAGTAAATAAATGCATAATGTTATGGAAGTATCCTAGAACTCTGAAATCTCCTTAACAGTTCTTTAAAAATAAAACAAATGATATGTTGACAGATACCCTATTTTTAAATGTCTGCATGGTTGAACTTAACATGAGAAAGTCTAATAAAATGAAATCAAGCAGGTCTCTCACCTTCTCATGATTTTAAATTGTTAATGTACATTAAGGACGTCTGGGAAAGGTGCATAAGTATCATATACAGTGTTTTAAAAATCAGAAACCCTCTTTAGACAAGGGGTTGTTTTCCTGAGGAATATACAGTGATAAATAGCAATTTAGATGACTAATCTTAAAAATTAATATGCTATAAAACATTCTTTAAAAAGTCAGGGCCAATGCCTACTAGGCATGAAAGAAAGTCAATTAATTCAAAAAGTACTTGTATAGAAGCTAATGTATGTGAGAAACTCTTCTGTTACTGAAAGCATTTCTATTTCTTTACAGAACAAATTTCAAGGGATGGTCTTTGACTTTGTAACCAGACAAGTTTTTGACATCAGCATCATGATTCTCATCTGTCTTAACATGGTCACAATGATGGTGGAGACTGATGACCAGAGTGAATATGTGACTACCATTTTGTCACGCATCAATCTGGTGTTCATTGTGCTGTTCACTGGAGAGTGTGTGCTGAAGCTCATCTCCCTCCGCCATTATTACTTTACCATTGGCTGGAACATTTTTGATTTTGTGGTTGTCATTCTCTCCATTGTAGGTAAGAAATATTCGAAGTCTCTTAAATTCAGCTCAATCAAAGTGAAAACTCATAATAGTCAAATTTAGATCAGAGATAATCCTAGCATTCGGAGAGAACTACTGTGAATATTTAGATGCATTTATCCAGGTGTGTTTGTTTCTCTTATAAAATGAGGGTCATACCATAGATATGGATTCTATCCTATTCTATCAGTTTTGGACACTATCTTCTTTGCCATTATAGTAAAATTGCATTCATTTGAAAGAGAACTGTACTAAGATAAAAATGTGTTCAACATGTTGAGGTTGAAGAGCCTATAAGATATTTAGATTTTTCCATTCAGAAGAGGGCTAGAAAGGTAATCAGGTGCTCAGTAGACACACTGTATCAGAGGCATAGACATGGAGTGACAAGCATGTAGATAGTAGTGGAAACTGGTTACAAGATAAGGAAAGGCATAGAGCAAAAAGAGTATAAAGACAAGGATTGAACATTAGCAAGTTCTCAAGAGATGCCACTAAAACTCCAATCAAGAGAAGAGTATCTATCTGTAAGTATGAAGTATTTCATTCTTTCCTAAATAAGACGATATCAGTGAGTCAATATTTTAGCATCCAGAATGGGGCACCTCTCTTAGGCAAATTTTCATACCATTCCCCCCGGAAGAAATTGGCCTTATATCCAAAACATATTTTGTGTGCAGTATTTGATTCCTAGGTAAATTTTTGGTTGTAATCAAGATGACTAAGGTATCCAAGCTACAGTCACCTATCTCTCTGTATCTCCTACACACACACACACACAGACACACGCACACTTAATACTTTCAGAATGAGACATTTTAATTTGAAGGCATTTAGTTTCCCGAGCTCCTCTTCTTTAACTTAAAAGTACAGGCTTATTTAAAAGGCAAATGGAGACAGAAGCTTAAAAGAAGAGTATTGAAATACCATTGTTAGAGATAGGACACCAAAAAGAACATCAGCGCAGGGATGCATTTAGAAATTCACTAGAATTTTTAGTAAAGAATAGAGGAGGGGAGGGGGGAGTATGGGTAGAGGGAGGGCAATTAGTGGGAAACACACCTAAGGTGCATCTTAGCAGGGTACTGGTGAAACTTATTAAAGGTAGAGTATCAATGTCTTTATATAGTGATCAAGAAAATGCCATGAAGGCTATCTGTAACAGTACGATCAAAATATTTCTGAATGTATATGAATCGTGCCCTA
>CAUYON010167175.1:0-13455 GCA_963573935.1 Arctocebus calabarensis
GAATGGATGGGCGGTGCCCGTGGCTCAGTGAGTAGGGTGCCAGCCCCACATACCAAGGGTGGCGGTTCAAACCCAGCCCCCGCCGAACTGCAACAAAAAAATAGCTGGGCATTGTGGCGGGCACCTGTAGTCCCAGTTACTTGGGAGGCTGAGACAGGAGGATCACTTGAGCCCAGGAATTTGAGGTTGCTGTGAGCTATGACACCAGGGCACTCTACTGAGGGTAACAAAATGAGACTCTATCTAAAAAACAACAAAAAAAGTTAATAAACTATGAGCACCCCAAGTTAAGCTTCAACATGTTTTAATAATCTCTGAATTCTATGTGTGCACTTTGGAGAAAGTAGCCCTGAAAGAGAAGAAAAGCAAGCTTCAGAGACTAGAGTTGAGCCTCATTAAGAGAAGTACAATGGGACTTGGAGTGAGACCCACACCACCGAGAAACTCCAGTTCATTTCCTGAGGGTAAATAAACACATCCACTTTGCTGCTAAAAGAAGCAATGGCGAGAAAATAGAAAGCCAGGCTGACATGAGCAAAGATGAGGTTATGAATACTAATGATGAAATCCCCAGTTAAGAGATGCAGACCTGGGGTAAGTTAGGCTGTGAGCACATGGCTTTCACACCAGGAAGTTTCAAAGCTGGACCTGGAAGTTTCAAAGTAGAGCTGAGCTTCAAACGTGTGAGCTCCTTATTCATTCTCAACCATAACTTTGGGTTCATTTTGGATCTGGCACTTTGAGTGCCGGAAGCAGTGCTTATGAATGGTGCGTGGTGAACAGGGGTTACCGAGGGTGCCGAGCTGGAGATTTAAAAAGATCCTGAGCCAGCCCCTTCCCCACTATGGGACTCAGTGTCCCAAGCTATCTACTTTATTTTAATACGGAAGTCCTCCAAAGTCTCTTCAGCCATAACATTCTAGGATGATAAAAGATCATTTTCATGATTTCATGGAAGCAATGGGTTGGAGATTTTTCTGCCTCTGAATTTGCATAAATAAAGGTGTGTTTCTCTTCTAATTTGCAGTAGTGTCTTGTAAGTTTGGTTGCTGAGAGCCACTCTTGTCAACTGGATCTGCGCTATGGCACCATCAAGTGCGATTCCACAGACATTTACTGAGTGCCAGGGCCCTTGTCTCCAGCAAACTTCAGGAGCTGCTCAGCTAAAACCACGCCCTGAAATGCGCTGCGGCCCCCACCTGGTCCTCAGGGCAGCCCTCGCTCTTCAGCCACATGCTCCCTGAAACCACCCTGCTTCCGTGTTGTCCGTCCTTGTCAGTTTCCAGAATTGATCTATGTCAACAAAATACAATTTACATCTGTCTATGTTATGGCACCAAACTGCACTGATTTTCAACAAATCTAAAGAGGATATGGGAATGGGCAACTCTGTGATCTAGAGTACTGAAAACAGCTGAAATTGACTTCCAGTGGCCTAAGAGCATGTCAGGGAGACAGGTGGCTCTCCTCCAAGGCAGCAAGACTGAGGCCAGACAGGCTGTCCTAGTACCTGCCAATTAAGAAATAAATACATTAGGATACTATGAAATAGAAAATAATACTTGCGTTAAGTATAAGCTCCAGATTGCAGCCTGCTCTGTGTAGCATGATGCAGTGATCGCAGGACCTCCTTGTTTACCAATGATTGATGATTCTCTCAAATAACACTGGAGGAATCAGCTAATACGAAAGATTCCTTATTTAACCCCAAATGTGCTCTGTATTTATAAAACTGACATTTATTAGCATGGTGTTATGTGCAACGTCCACGTTACTAAGAGAGAAAAAATGCACATAGTGACATAAATAAGTATGCCAGACATCTAGTTTGTAAATGGCAGAGTAATTGTAGTCCTGTTCCTTTTACCTTTTTAAAATCACGCCAAAACAACAAAGAGTAAACTTACATGAAGAATTCAGAGTTTGGACACATACACACCATATTTGTAGGACATAATTTATCATTGAGAAAGAACAATCTGCTCTGTTGACTAGGTAGAAGTCTGAATCCTAAAACGGTGCATCCATACTTACAAAACCCTGTGAGATGAAGAACTAGGAAAAATTCCTGCTAGACTGAAGCCTGGTCCCAATCCTCTCCTCCTAAAATTTCCTAAAAATAGCTGGTCCAGGAAAAACTCAACCTATTTAAAAATGAGCAGAATTTGTTTACAGAATGAAGTATATAAAGATGCACAAGAAAAAAAATAGACATAGAAACTCGGAAGATAAGTGACAAAAAATTGCTCATTAGGAAAAATGTTGTAGAAGACGAAAATTGCGATTAACATATTGCCACGAATTTTTATAACTTAAAACAACTCAATTATCAGCTCAGCGTCTGTGACTCAATGGGTTAAGGCGCCAGCCACGTACACCTGAGCTGGCGGGTTCAAATCCAGCCTGGGCCCGCCAAACAACAATGACGGCTGCAACCAAAAAATGGCCGGGGTGTTGTGGCAGGTGCCTGTGGTCCCAGCTACTTGGGAGGCGGAGGCAAGAGACTCGCTTGAGCCCAGGAACTGGAGGTTGCTGTGAGCTGTGATGCCACAGCACTCTATCCAGGGTGACAGCTTGAGGCTCTGTCTCCAAAAAAAAAAAACAACTCAATTATCAAATAAGAGCACAATGAGGAAAGAAAGAGCTAGATCTTCTATGAGAAGACCATACAAAGAAATGGTATGTTTACTAGTAGAACTCAGGAAAGAAGAAAACAGATAAATCATCAAGAAAGTTACACTAGAAGCAGTACAGGGGAAAAAAGGAATTCCTAAAAACACGGTAATAGATGTAAACACAAAATGTAAACATAAAGAAAAATAATAATTTGGGGAAATAAAAACAAAGCATTAAAAATTATGTTTAAAAAATTTTTAAATACAATTTTAAATGATTTTTAAAATTTTAACTGAAAAATAGACAAATCACACAAAACATAATTGCAATTGTCACAGAAGAAGAAAGTTGGGAAAAGGGCTATATTCAAAGCATATTTAAAGGTAATTGAAGAGAATTATCCAAAAATTAAAGAAGCTTTGAACTGGAAGAGTACATTGTTTCTTAGCAATAATAAGGGGAAGCAGAGTAAATTCATACAAAATAAACATTAATACATAGTGTAGAAAAATATCTGATTTCATATACAAGTAATTATTTTTGCTAACCTGATAAAAAGCATCAAGTTAGCTGCTATGGGGAAGAATAAAAATCAGGTGACTTCAGATTTTTGCACAGCAATATTCAACCATAGAAAATGCTAGAGCAATGCCTCCAAAGATCCTCCAAGAATAACATGGGAGTCAAGAATTTAGACTCAGCCAAACTGTCACTCAAATATAAAAGCTAAAGAAAAATATATTTCTTACGAACCCTTCTCGAAGAAACTACTGGAGGAGGAACTTCACAAAATCATGTAACTAATGGAGAAACGACATTGAAATTACAGGCACTGGACAGTTAATCTATTTATCTATTAGACAAAAACTAAAGAAAATATAGAGATGAAAGCTCCATAAACAAAAGTAAATGGTACACACCCTGGCAATATTAAAAAATGATTCAACAACATAATTTGAGAGGAGGTAAGAAGCTAAGGGGTCACATTATATGCTAATAGCTTCATCATTGTAAGCTAGAAAATCAAGAAGAAATGGTAATAGAGTTCTGAGTACATACACAGCTATAAAAGTAAACATTCTTAGAAAAAGTCTCAAAAATGAAATGTAAAGGGGGATGAAAAAGAGAGAGGCAATACACTAATTTCAATATTGCTCATGAAAACTGAGAATTAAGTAACCCCTAAGCCTCGGTGCGTCCTGCACGGCTGTTCCTCTGGGCTGAGGTTGTTCATCTCCATCCGCCTTCTCTCCCACGCCAGCGCAGGCCACCAGCTCAAGGAAGATTCATGGACATGAGTCCCTTGAGGCCTCAGAACTATCTTTTCCGTTGTGAAATAAAAGCCAACAAAGATTACCCCTTGAAGGTGGAGAATGATGAAAATGAGCACCAGTTATCTTTAAGAACGGTCAGTGTAGGGGCAGGTGCAAAGGATGAATTGCACATCGTTGAAGCAGAGGCAATGACCTATGGAGGCGGTCCGGTTAAAGTCACCTGGAGACTTGGAACGTGTCTGTACAGCCAGCCGGTCCTCTTGGGGGCTTTGAAATAATGCCACCCGGTCTCACGGCTGGAGCGTGGTGCGGGGCCCTGCGTGTTAGCTGCACGTAGCCGCTGTGGGCGCAGGTGCGGAGCAGGGGATGGGAAACTCTCAAGTACGTCTGGAAAGCCATCCACCCGGGAGGTGGAGCACGGGTCCACAGAAAAGGTAAAACTGCTGCTGCTGAAGATGATGAAACTGAAGAAAAAGCTCCAGTGAAGAAATCTGTAGGAGACACTCCAGCCAAAAATGCACAAAAATCAAACCAGAACGGAAAGGATTCAAAACCATTGACACCGAGATCAAAAGGTCAAGAATCCTTCAAAAAAACAGGAACCTCGATGGAGGTGGAACACATTATTCTAGTGAAGCATCACGGGAATGGAGAAGCATGAATCCTATGTATTCAGCTTTGATATGAGGACAATTAATGACAATTAATGGCAAAGTGGGGCATGGGGGAAGGGGAGAGCAGACAGAAGGAGGGAGGGGGTGAGGGAAAGGAAAAGAAGAAAAGAAAAGAAAAGAGTGATTAATGCTCACATAAATTGGATTTAATTTTGACCACAGTACATTACTTAAACATTAATTTTTAATTCATCTTGTTAATATGTTGTTTAGGATATTGTATCCTCATTTACAAGAGAAATATGTTTGTAATTTCCCCTTTATAGTAATATATTTTCTCCAATTTTAATATCAGGTGTATCCAGAGTAAGTAGGATGATTTTGAAGTATTTCTTCTTTTTCTATTGTCCATAAGAGTTGGCATGATCGGTTTTTTGAAATGATCTTTTACTTTTATTTATAAATATTGGTTGTCTATTTTTTTGAGACTTTGGGAAAAAATAAGAAGTTAACTGATGACTCCATACTGAGCCTCAGAGTCAAAGCATTCTATAATATACTCTTATCTGACAATGTGAATGCACTTTCTTTGCATTATTATTATTATTATTGCTGCTTAATATTTTGATGCAGCAATCATCTGATTTCTTTTCTGAATGTATTTATCTTTGCTGAAAAACGAGGTTTTTGTTCCTAGTCTTTATCTTAAACATTGTTATTGTTATTAAATTATAAGTCTTTCTAATTCTGTGAAGGCAAAAAGTAGAAACCTAATAAACACATGTCTATGTAAAAAATAATAATAACAAAAAACAGGAAACAACTCCTAAAACACCAAAAGGATCTAGTTCTGAAGATGACATTAAGGCAAAAATGTAAACAAGTATGGAAAAGGCGCATTGAAGATTCCTGGGCACTGCCAGTAAATTAAGCCCAAAGATGGGAGACAGGACAGGGAGAAACAAATGGAGTCCATGCTCAGAACCATGAGCAATCCAGACCAAAGTCTTCTAATTTAATTTCAGTCCCCTTTTCTGATTTGCCACCCATGCCCCTGTCCAGGCTGGAAACCACCTCACTCCGATTTCCCAAAGCGCTTTCTTCTGACTGTGCACGATTCTTGCTGTATCCTCTCTCCATCACAGGTGTACTTGCCTCACCTCCTTGACGATGTTTTAAATTACCTTTGTATCTCCTTAGCTGCTCAATAAATATTTGAATGGCTCAAAAAAAAAAAAAAAAAAGAAAAGAAAGAAACCACTAGAACACAGGTATAAATCTTTAAAATGATGAGTAAAAAAATAAAAACAAGAGGAACAATAACAAAACTTACCCACAGAGATTAAAGACTTTTTTCAAAAAGCCCTAAAAACATAATTAGCAGAAAATATGATGCAAAACAAAATTGAAGTCTATCTGTCATAGCAGCAAATTACTGGATGAAATACATTTATTTTTAAAAGGTCCAAACGATAAAGCACGACATAGCAGTTTTTAAAAATCCCTATCAAAATCCCAGCTGCCTTTCTTGCAGAAATTGAAACACTGACCCAAAATTGAATACAAAAATGCAATAGAAATACAAAGAATCTACAATAAATGAAAACAGCCTTGAAAAAAAACAAAGTTGGAGCATTCACAATTCCTGATGTCAATACAGGCACTTACTATAAAGCTACAGTAATCAAGATAGCGTGATACTGGAATAAGATAATGCTGGTATTTCAGACCAGTGAAAAAGAATTGTGGGTCCAGGAATAACCCCCTACTTCATAGTCAGCTGATTTTGACAAGGGTGCCAAGATAATTCAATGAGAAAATCCTAGCGTTTTGAACAAATTGTGCTGGCACAGCTGACTATCCACGTGCAATTAATGCAGGCATCTACCTCACACCATATACAAAAAAAAAATCAAAGACCTAAGTGTAAGAGCTGAAACTATACAACTCTTAGAAAAAAAACAAACAGGAATAAATCTTTATGACCTCAGATTAGGCAACAGCTTCTGAGATATGACAACAAAAGCACAAGAGGCAAAAGAAAAAACAGATAAATTTGACCTCAATGAAATTGAAAATGTTTGTGTTTCATAAGGGTTCCTCGAAAAAACAAAAAGATAACCCATAGAATGGTAGAAAATATTTGTGAACATTTGTAAATATCTGCTAAAGGACTTGTATCAAAAATGTATTAAGAACTCTTACAATTGAATAAAAAGGAGACGATTAGCCTAATTTTTTACATCAGCAAGTGATTGGAGATTTGGATAGATATTTCTTCAAAGAACGCATACCAGTGGGTGGCGCCTGTGGCTCAAAGGAGTAGGGCGCCGGCCCCACATACCGGAGGCAGTGGGTTCAAACTCAGCCCCGGCCAAAAATTGCAAAAAAATAAAAATAAATTAAAAAGTTAAAGAAGGCATACCAGTGGTCCACAAGCACATGAAAAGATGCTCTCTTGCATTACTCATTAGAGTAAGGCAAATCAAAATCGTTTACCACCCACCAGGATTGCTATAATCAAAAAGGTGGACAATAGCAATTGCTAATGAGGATGTAGTAAAATTGCCAGTGGACACACAAAATGGTACAGCCTCTTGAAAAGCAGCTTGGCCAAACCTCAAAAAGCTATCACCATTTGATGCAGGAATTATACTTTTAGAGACTCTGTTGTAGCCCATTCATGCCGCTGCAACAAATAGTTTTTAACTAACAGAAATTTATTTTTCACTGTTCTGGAAGCTGAGCAGTTGAAAATAAAAGTACTGACCAGTTCCGTGTCTGCTGAGGGCCTGTTTTCTGATTTGCAGTGTCTGTCTTCGGGCTGTGACCTGGCACCGTGGAAGCAGCAAGGCAGCTCCCTGGAGCCTTTTTTTTCTTTTTTTTTTTTTTTTATTAAATCATTGTTGTGTACATAAATGCAATCATGCAATGTGTTCAATGGGTACCATGTGCTGGTTTTATATACAGTTTGAAATATTTTCGTCAAACTGGTTGACATAACTTTCATGGCATTTTCTTAGTTATTGTGTATAGACATTTATATTCTACATTTAGTAAGTTTCACCTGTACCCTTCTAAGATGCACATAAGTGTGGACCTACCAATTACTCTCCTTTTTAAGGGAACTGATTCCATTCATGAGGGCTCCAGCTCCATGCTCGAGATCTCATCACCCTTCAAAGGCCTCAACTCCAAATACCAGCATTCATGATTAGATTTCATGAATAGATTCATGATTAGATTTCATGATATGAATTTGGGGGGAACAAAAACATTCATACTATAATAACAACCAAGAGAAATAAAAACATCTCCTACCAGAAAATTATATGTAAATACTGTTAATAGCATTATTTGTGATAGCCAAAAGGTGGAACCAACTTAAATCTCCATGATTAATTCACAAACAAAATGTGTTATGTCCATACAAGCAGTCCCTGAGTTACAAACACCTGACTTATGTACAACACACACTTAACAAATGGGGACTATTACCATTAAGTCTCAAGTTACCAACATCCAACTGATGTACAACACACAGTTACAAAAGGAGGCTATTACAGGTGATAGATAAATGTACCTGTTTCAACTTACATACAAATTCAACTTATGCACAAACCTTCTGAACATATCTTAATTGTAACCCAAGGACTGCCATAAAAAAATGGAGCAGAGATAGTTGCTACAACCTCGGTAAACCTGGAAAACATTACACTAATGTTTTAAAGAGGTGAGGCACAAAAGACCTCCTACTGTGTGGTTCCATTTATATGAAATGTCCAGAATAAGCAAAGCCGTAGAGACAGAAGTATTTTAGTGGTAACCAGGGATGGGGGGAGAAGCATGAATAGGGAATGATGGCTCATGGAGATGAGGCTTCTCTCTGAAGTGATAAAATGTTCTGGAATTAGATAGTGGTAAGAGTTGCACACTCTGGAAACATATTTTAAAACCATTAAATTGAACACATTAAAAGAGTAAACTTTATGGCAAGTGAATTATTTCTGCAAAAAGAGTTTATTTTAAAAAGACAGCAAGAACAAGGCATTTATGGGCTAAGATGCCAGCCACGTACACCTGAGCTGGTGGGTTTGAATCCAGCCTGGGCCTGCCAAACAATGATGGCTACAACCAAAAAATGGCTGAGCATTGTGGCAGGCACCTGTAGTCCCAACTGCTTGGCAGGCAGAGGCAGGAGACTTGCTTGAGCCCAGGAATTAGAGGTTACTGTGAGCTATGATGCTACAGCACTCTATCCAGGGTGACAGCTTGAAGCTCTGTCTCAAAAAAAAAACAATAAGGCATTTCTACATGATCTCTAAAATATATATAATAAAGAAAAGAATCAAAGTGAAGACAGTTTGTATAGCATAGAACCACATGTGTACTGGATAAGGATATATAGAACCCGTGGACAGTATATATACACGTGTGTGTAGAGAGACTTCCTGAGGGGAGTGAGAGGGCAACCAATTTCACTTTGTACCCTTTTTTGCTTTTTGTTGTTTGCATTATGTGCAACTATCAGATCTATTAAAATAATATGAATTTAATCCCTTCCTCTAAGGAAGACCATGATCACCAGCATACAAGAGGCAGACAGAATGCTATCCACAGAAAGATGAACGTCCGTCCACTCAGCAGGTGGAATATGGGAGCATTCTGGACAGAAAGCAAACTAAGAGTAGTCTAGAAAGATCTGCTGACCCCATCTGATTAGAGTCAAGGGCAAAAAGAACTGAAAGAACAAAGGAGTGGTAACAGCTCAGGCTATGCGTGGCAGTCTGGGGAGAAGGTGTCTACAGGGCAGGCAGGCCTTTGCAAACTTAATACCCAATGCTAAAAAACGCAATGGCATTTACCAGCTGCTCTTTTACTCACCCAAATAAAGAAGAAAAAGAATAAGTCAAAACTTCTCATCAAGGATTTTCTTTAGGTGTAAGTCTACTATGTTGACTATCAAAAGTAATGATTATCATTTTTCAATGTTATCTCTTTATCATGTGTTAAATTCTGAAGAAAAGCTACAAGTAAGACTTTGGAAACTTCTGGTTCTCCACCGGTCTCTCCCTTTCTCCTTCTCCATCCTTTTTGATTTCCATACTTCCTGGAGATAATCCCTCCCAAAATAAGTGCTTCTAAAACCAGTGCATTTGGGGCGGCGCCTGTGGCTCATCGAGTAGGGCGTCGGCCCCATACACCGAAGGTGGTGGGTTCAAACCCAGCCTCAGCTGAATTGCAAAACAGAAAAACAGCGGGCATTGTGGTGGGTGCCTGTAGTCCCAGCTACTTGGGAGGCTGAGGCAAAAGAATCGCCTAAGCCCAAGAGCTGGAGGTTGCTGTGAGCTGTGTAACGACACAGCACTCTACAGAGGGTAATAAAGTGAGGTTCTGTCTCTACAAAAAAAAAAAAAAAAAGTGTATTTGAAGTGATCCCAGAGCTCAGCTTATAACTAAGGACTAGTCAGGACCTTAGCAGAGTTCTTGAGCACCTGGTATTGAGAGCAAACGGCAAATCGCCTATGGCAGCTGCCTCCACCCTTCAGCTGGTGTAGAAGTGCTATACATCCCTCCAAATGCTGTTTTTATTATGCATATTGTCACACTAGGGAGTGTTAAGGTTTTTTGCCAAAGGCCAAAATGGTATCTCAGAGGCCCATTCTTGAATATTCAACTCCAAGACTACACAATTTACACCCGTTAAGATGCACACGACCTTTGACCTACCATTTCTATTCAAAATATCTATTAGAAAAATATTCATACCTGTGCAAAATGATTTATATATGAAGATGTCTGTTGCATCATGTTTTGTAATGGCACAAAAGCAGACAAAAACTAAATACTGATTATTATGGAAATAGTTAACTAAATTATCTATTTTATGAAATATAACATAGCATTTAAAAAGAATAAGATATACATACGCATATGGAAAGCTTTCCTAGATATATTGATAAAAGGGAAAAAATCAGGGTGCAGAGCTGTGAAGTATTTAAATGAACACATATCTATTCATTAAAGAATGTGAAACCTACTAAATGCAGAACACAAATGTTTTCACACAATAAAAGAGAAAAATCCCATGAAGGCTATGTCAAACAGTTAGATGAAAATATTTCAGATTGAAAGTAACTGGAATTTGCTTACTGATAGTGATGAGCAAAAGAAGAAGGTTAAAATAAAGCATTTCATTTCTTCTATATTTCTTGAATAATAGCAATTTATTAACTCTGGGAAAAATTTGAAGAATACAAAAGTATATAAAGAAGAAAATTAAATTTACTCATAATCCTTCTGTCTAGAGGTATCCACAATTCATATTTGAATGGATTTTCTTGCAGTATTCTGTAGACCTTTTTGTCATGAATTGCTTGACAGCTTTAAAACCTCTAGTGCAAAGTACAGACTAACCGTGTTGATCAAAGGTTGAGCGCCCTCAAATTACACTTCTACTAAAACTCAGGCCAAATAGCCTGTGCACAGTAATTAATTTTTTTTAACTGGTAGTAAAGAAAATAACAATTGCAATGCCCTGAAGTGTCTGAACAAATTATGCTACACTTCTGACCAGCCAGCTTCTAAACTCCCATCTATTTTAAAATATGGTGTACAATTGTCTTCCATTAGCTTTATAATCCAAAAGTTACTTCATCAGCATTTGCCATCCCCCATAAGGATTTTTCACTTTTTATGTGTTTTTTCCCTTCAGTTATTCCTTATGCTACCTCTTTTCCCTATTCTTGTCCTACGTCTTTCTTTCTTTTTTTTTTTTCTTTTTTATTAGGCCCATGGGAGGTTCAAGCCCACCTGTGGGGCCAGCACACTAATCACTAGGAAACAGCACCCAGCTCTTGTCCTAACTCTTTATAAAGATTATAAGTCTTTACAATCTTTCAAGCTCTTTCAAGAACAATTTTTTTTATTCTTTTTTTCTTTGTAGAAAAAAATTTTTGCACTTTATCACCCTTGGTAGAGTGCTGTAGCATCTCAGCTCACAGCAACCTCCAACTCCTGGGCTTAGACGATTCTCTTGCCTCAGCCTCCCAAGTAGCTAGGACCACAGGTGCCTGCCACCGCGCCCGGCTATTTTTCTGTTTTGCAGTTCAGCCAAGGTTGGGTTTGAACCCGCCACCTTCGGTATATGGGGCCGGCGCCCTACTCAATGAGCCACAGGTGCCTCCCTCAAGAACAAAAATTTTAAAGATGGCATTTTACTCCCATAGTTCACATCCCCACTGTAACCTCTATAAAGAAGCATGTAAAATTCTACAACTCCCAAATCCAAAGTCTAGTAGACACGCAATGTCAGAATCTGGGAAGGAGCTCCCGTAACTACAAGGCGGAAGGAGGTGAGTTGAGAAAAAACATCTCTACCCCTCACCTCACTGGAAACCCAGGCTTTATTTCATGAAATGGCCCAGCCCCGGAAAAATAGATGCGACATCTGTCCTCTCCCATTGTCTGATTCAGAGACAAGGTCTGTATTAAACTCAAAATTCTGCATCAAGACAGGTACAGTTTCAGGGTGACCGGTAGAGTGTGACCACAACTGTACCCTCTAACATGGAGGAATTTTCTGGGAAGAGATGGGACGATCCCCAAAGTTCATGTTGGGGGTTGTGTTTATTGTGTACCTATTAGTTTGGAATAGAAAGAATTATGTTTCAACAAAGCAAATAAAGGGAAAAGAGATAAGCTAAGGATACACCAAAGAGAAAAAAAACAGAGAGCAAAAGCCCTCCAACCACTGCAGGGGGGGATCCTGCCACCCTGAGGAAACTTGTGTCCTTCCTTTCAGTCTGGCCTTTTGGCTGAGTTCAAATTTTATATAACAAAATAAAATTATTTTTATTTAAAGGGGTGGAGCAGAAAAAGATGAAGGTTTTCTTGCTTCCTTGGGTGCTTAAAAAGGAACAGTCTTGAAATCAGAAGGCTGTACCCTGCCTGGGGATAGTAAATACCAAATGGATAGTGCAGAAAATTGAAGCAATAATGTGGAAAACAACTAGAGAATCATGCTCAGATTTAAAATGAAGTAACCACTTGACTACAATGATGAAAGACATAGAGAAGGTGATGAACAGTTTCCTGACACATACATGATGGAGATTTCTGAATGGCATACCATAATATGTAAGAAAATAAAAATCTAAAATACGATAAAAGAAAGTTTCCCTTATAGCGATAATTCTCAAAATGTGGTCTTCAAATTTTAGAGGGTACCAGGAATACTGCCAGAGAATCCAGAAAGTCAAAATTATTTTCATACTAATGCAATGACTTTATTTGCCTTTTTTCACCGTGGTCATATTTGATAGAAGAAAAACAATGATGGGTAAAACTCTAGCACCTTAGCTTGAATCAAAACAGTGGCACCAACCTGTATTGATAACTTTATATTTTTCACTCCCATGCACATTTTTTTTTTTTTTTTGTAGTGACAGAGTCTCACTTTATCGCCCTTGGTAGAGTGCTGTGGCATCACACAGCTCGCAGCAACCTCCAACTCCTGGGCTTAGGCAATTGTCTTGCCTCAGCCTTCTGAGTAGCTGGGACTACAGGCACCAGACACAACCCCAGCTATTTTTTGGTTGCAGATTGGCCGGGGCTGGGTTTGAACCCGCCACCCTCGGTATATGGGGCCGGCACCCTACCCACTGAGCCACAGGCACTGCCCTTAAATTTCTATTTCATCACATTCCTAAAGCTACTCAAGTAATGGATTTTTGCCTTTCTGTGATTGAGTGTTCCTATGTATGCACAAGCACGTTTTTATTACTATAAATCGTGAACTATCTGGAATCAGCAGTTTTTCTTGGGATCATTATCTTTTCCACTTAATTTACATTGTTTATCATAAATCTATTAAAGGGGCTGGGCTCAGTGGCTCAGGCTTGTAATCTAGCACTTTGGGAGGCGGGTAGATGGCCTGAGCTCAGGAGTTC
>CAUYON010167181.1:0-20199 GCA_963573935.1 Arctocebus calabarensis
CCCAGCTACTAGGGAGGCTGAGGCAAGAGAATCGCTTAAGCCCAAGAGCTGGAGGTTGCTGTGAGCAGTGTGACGCCACGGCACTCTACCCAGGGCGATAAAGTGAGACTCTGTCTCTACAAAAAAAAAAAAACAAAAAACATGAGAGTTCATAATGAAATGTTAAATAGTGTGATGGAAGGAAGAATCAATGCAGGCTGGAAATAATCAGAGTAAAACCTTAAAGAAGGCAATGGAAAAGGATCATGAGGGAAGGATGGGTGGGGACAGACAGAGAGGACAAGACAGACATTGTGTACAAATGTGTTTGCGTGTTGTGGAAAAATACTGTCTTTATTCCTGAGCCCTTCAAATTATCTGCCCACTCTTCTAAGTACTCACTACCACATATCCTACAAAGGAAAAGGTCAGCAAACATTAATGGAGAACCTACCTCATGCCAGGAGGCATTCTGCACTTAGCATCCATTACCATATACACCCTTCCCAGCCACCCTGCCATAGAGACATCATGATCCCCATGAAGCTCAAGGGGTATATCATTTGCCAAGACTATATCACCAGCTACTGGCCAAGCTGGGATTCAAACCAAGGTCTGGGCCTCCGGTACTCCAGTACTTATATTCTTTTACCATTGGACTCTAGGAAGCAGAATATGGCAGTATCCCAAGGAGGCAATGCTAGACGAGGATCTAGAAGGAAGAGGAGGAGGAGAGAAATGATGATGGCTGTCCTTCCAAGCATGATCAGGTCAGCTGCTATGGTACCAGAGAAGAAAAACTGGTAGACCATTCACCTCCAGGGAGAGCCACCACTGCATTCCCTTGGAACATACCCTGGAGCTGACATCCCAGCTTTTACCTCCCACCACGGTGACTGCTCCTTATGGCATAATGCCAGTCTTCTGGAGGCTGCAGGGCCCTGTCCTGCCTTGGATGGTATCCCCATCCTCGCAGGCAAGGCAAGTTTAGTTAGGTTTTTTGCTCAGACCTGGGCCATCTCACAGTATTGCATTTTCCAAACCTGTCCCTGAATTAGAAAATATATATCTTTTCAGCACTTAAATGGGTTCTGTTTTAAGCCAAGATCAGTATAATTAAATAAGAAAGTGGAGGCAGGCATGGTGCCTCACACCTGTAATCCCAGCAGTCTGGTAGGCTGAAGCAGATGCATTGCTTGAGCTCAGGAGACTAGCCTGAGCAAGAACGAGACTCTGTCCCTGCTAAAAATAGAGAAACTAGCCAGATGGGTGGGCCCTGTAGTTCCAACTGCTTGAGAGGCTAAGCCAGAGGATTGCTTGAGCCCAAGAATTTAAGGTTGCTGTGAGTTATGATGTCACGACACGCTACCTAAGGTGACAGAGTGAGACTGTGTCTCAAAATAATAGTAATAATAATAAAATAAACAAATAGCACAATCCTGAAGCAGGAACCACAAAAAAAGAAAGAAAGAAAAGTGTGATTATCGTTTCTTTGAAGGGTCCTCAGTGGACAGAGAAGTCTGATTAGAGATTGGCAGACAACACACATGGGGAGTACGTGCTTGTTCTCAGAGTGACTGTTCTGATGCCCTGGTCTCTGAGACCTCTTACCCTTTCCAAGCAGGTGAGAGAAAAAGGGAATACCAACATGCAGAGTCTGCGCAACGAGAATCCCTACCCCTGGGTACATGAATGTCAATCACAGAAAGTGGTTAAATCTTTTAAACTCCCCTGGAACATATTGGGCATTACCACCATTGTTATGGTTGCAGTTATTAACACTTTATTCAGAGTCAACATTGTACTTGGCACAGCACAAAGCAGAATGGAAGATGCTGCTCCATCTTTGAAAATAAACATCCAGGGGCGGCGCTGGGCATTGTGGCAGGCGCCTGTAGTCCCAGCTACTCGGGAGGCTGAGGCAAGAGAATCGCCTAAGCCCAAGAGCGAGAGGTTGCTGTGAGCTTGACGCCACAGCACTCTACTGAGGGTGACAAAGTGAGACTCTGTGGAAGGAAGAAAGGAAGGAAGGGAGGGAGGGAGGGAAAAGAAAAGAAAGAAAAGAAACATCCAGGCTCCCCAAGGGATTTTTGCCCCAGCAGGGAGACAGGGAGAATCAGTCCACACCAATGGGGGTAGAGCACGTACCCTGCAGCCCCGCCCTGCCCCCCCACCCCCCCCACCCCCGCAGTTTCTCCATTTCCTTGGGCAACTTTAGGTCTTCTGGAATCCCTAGGCATTCCAGGGCCCTGCCTGGGTTGCCTCAACTGACCTCTGTGGCCAAAGTCATGGCTCAAAGAATAAGGTAGAGGGCAGAAACAGAGGCGGGCAGCGGGACCCTGAGATGGGGCTAGAGCAGGAAAGAAGTCCAGGGGAAAGGAAGCTCCGAGCTTTTTCATGACTAGCATGTGAATCAAACTAAATGCATCACTTAATGTCACCACTCTGTGGCTCCAGTCCCCTTGTTTTCCTTATCACTTCATTCTGCAATCTCACACTTTACAAATCCTCTCATACACTTTAAAAATCAAGACCCACACCATCGTAAATTTCATCCATACAAATCTTTGGAACACAAAAGCATTGACAAGCATCCATGGCCATCTAAGAAATGTACAAATATTATATATACAAATCAGTTCCTCAAGCAAAAGTCCCACTTCCCACTGCCAAATGTTATTTTTTACAGCAGCTCTGTGAGATGAGTGAAGGCATATATTTCACCAGTGTGAGCCACTTTTTATAGAGTTCGGGGAGGGGAGAAACCCCAAACACTTTTATTGCTTTTTAACCAACAGGAATTCTGTATGCAAATGAATGAATCACCTTTGTGAGGATTGGCTGCCCGAGTTTCCTTGTCACACATAGAGCAGGCTTGGTGGATGTGACTTGTATCCTCATGAGTCCAGGGCAAGATAAAAGACTGACATTGCTACGAGTGAATTATGAGATTTGTCTTTATCAGTGAAAATAAGGTCATAATGGAGCCCAGCCATCGCCTACTATGTGTGTGTTCCGTCTACTTTTCTGTATAAAGTGATCCAGCATGCCAGGGTGAGCTGGAGTACCCTAGTGTATAAATTAGCCATTTTAAAAAGCTGCATTAAGTCTTTAAGGCCACCAGGGTACCGTCTAATGCATTGATGCCACTCTTCAATAAGATACTGGTCTTCTTTACTTCTGACCTGCATTTCAATGATAATCTGGTATAAAAGGTATCTGGAAGGACTTTCCTAAGTATATTTGAAATTAGGGAGAAAAAATAATAGGATGAACTACAACTGGGTTCCCCAAGCTATCCAATCATGGCATTGAGTTCCTGGTAACAGTTTTGAAAGAGAACAGCTAATTAAATAATTAATCGACTCAGCATCCATTTATGGAGTGATTTCTCCGTGTGGGACACCACGTGGACCTCTGAAGTCTCGGCTCTTCCAAAAGCTGAGAGGAGCGAAGGTATTTTCCATTATGGAAGTTCTTTAAGAGGAAAGAATGATGAAGAAAATAATGGATATTTTCTGAAACACGGTGTAAATTGACATTAAATTCCGTGACAAATGATGCTTTTAATGTACATGATTTAAAAGGATAAAAATCAGAGATTCTAAAAATGGTTTCTCTTTCACTCAGCCTTTGGCCTGGAATTTGCACACTCGGTTTTCTAGTAGATTCTTCTGCAAAAACAAGAGCACTGCTCACTGCCACAACACAGTAGGCTAAATTTACTCAGTCAATAACAAAGTAACAACAAAGGTTGGAGAGTCAGCATTGAGCAAGGGGCTGTGGAGGCTAGAGAAAGCAAACATACATAAGACTACATCCCCGAGGCGCTCACGAACCATTCACCAGATAAGTTATTACTGAGCACCTACTATGTGTAACTTCTCTGTTCTTTCCAGACACAAGCCAATTTGGAGGGACAAACATCTGAGAACCTTTTCTTTTTCCAATATACAAAGAACTCATTCATTCCCTCAACGTGTATTTATTGAAAACCTGGTACAGATGAAACTTACTAAATGCAAAATACAAATGTCTTCATACAATAACTAGGAAAGTGCCATGAAGGCTATGTTAAACAGTGAAAATGATTCAGATTATACATGAGGCCAGCAAATTGTACCCCACAATTGCACTAATGTACACAGCTATGATTTAATAAAAAAAAAAAGAAAAGAAAAAGAAAACCTGGTACAATATGTGTCACACATTGTTCTAAGCCCTTGGGAGTCAGGGAACAAAAGTTCCTGCCCTCAAGGATCTAATTCCCAATAAACAACAGGCCATGGGTGGTGCCTGTGGCTCAAAGGAGTAGGGCGCTGGCCCCATATGCCAGAGGTTATGGGTTCAACCCCAGCCCCGGCCAAAAACTACAAAAATAAAAAAAAATTAAAAATTAAAAAAAAAAAAACAGGCCAGACAACAATAAACAAGTACATATGTGACATTATAATATGCATTTATGTATTTTATTTAATTATCACATAATACACATGTGATTTATAGTATGCATTTTTAAAATTTATTAATTTTATTTTTAAAAATTAATAAAATAGCATAGTGAGACTCTGTCTCAAAAAAAAAAATAGAAAAACTAGCTGGATGTTGTGGTGGGTGCCTGTAGTCCCAGCTACTCAGGAGTCTCAGGCTTAAGCCCAGGAGTCTGAGGTGTCTGTGAGTTAGGCTGACATCATGGATGGCATCTAGCCTGGAGCAACAGATTGAGATTCTATCTCCAAAGGAAAAGAAAAGGAGGCCCTTTTTGAAGGAGAGGAAAACTGAGCCTGAATGAAGTGAGGGCACTTGTTAATTATGTTAATAATAACCAGGGAACAGAATTTGGGGCAGAGGGAATGATAAGCACAAAAATCCCTAAGGCAGAATCTTGCTTTGAAGGAACAGCAAGATGTTAAAAATGCCTAAAGCAGAGGGAGAGGGAAGAATGGCTGGAACTGAGATTGGTCAGGTGGCCATGATGTGGTTATATGATATCAGGCCCCGTAGGACACAGGTGGGATCTTGGATATTATTCTAAGAGTAATAAGAAGTCAATGGAGGGTTTTGAGCAAGGGAGTGACAGAATTTATATTTCAAAGTCTTCCGGGAATAGTAGTTCCTCAAAAAATTAAAAACAGAGGTTGGGCATGGTGGCTCATGCCTGTAATCCTAGTACTCTGGGAGACCAAGGAAGGAGGATCGCCTAAGCTCAGGGGTTATCTATTGCTATGTAACAAATCAATCCAAAATGGGTGGCTCCTATAGCTCAAAGAGTAGGGCGCTAGCCCCTTATACCAGAGGTGCCAGGTTCAAACCCGGCCCCAGCCAAAAACTACCAAAAAATCCAAAACTTAGTGACTTAAAACCACCACCACTGTATAGTTTCTCATGAGGCTGCTGGTCATTTTGGCTCAGCAGGGAGATTCTTCTGTTCCATGTGGTATCACTTTAGGCTGTAATCATTTGAGGGTGTGACTGGTTGTAAGGTCTATGATGTCTGTAGCACCTTTGTGGGGACAGTAAAATGGTTAGGCTCACTGATAATTGGGCCTCCCTTTTCACTCCATGTAGTCTCAGTGCCTCTTCTTCTTCACATGGCCTTTCCACGTGGTCTCTTAGTATCTTGGACTTCATACGAGTAGCTCAGGGCTCTAAGAAATACACAACCCTTCTTGATTAAAAGGATCAAGGTAGAAAAAAGAAAAAAAAAAACCCCACAGCATCATGTCCTCTACATTCTACCGGCTAAAATGAGACAAAAGCCTGCTGAGAGTCAACCGTTGAACCACATGAAGGAAGATGACTCTGGGGAGGACCAGTTCTTTGGAGACTAGCCATACGGGATATTATTGAAGCAATCCAAGTGAGAAATAATGAAGGCTGGCTGGGTACACTGGCTCACGCCTGTAATCCTAGCAATCTGGGAAGCCAAGGCAAGTGGATTGCTTGAGCTCATGAGTTTGAGGCCAGCCTGAGCAACAGCAAGATCCCAGCTCTACTAAAAATAGAAAAAATTAGCTGGATATTGTGGTGGGTGCCTGTAGTTCCAGCTACTTAGGAGCCTGAGGCAAGAGGATTACTTGAGCCTAGGAGTTTGAGGTTGCTGTGAGCTATGATTGATACCATGGCACTCTATCAAGGATGATGAAGTAAGACTCTGTCTCAAAAAAAAATAATAATAACAAAGTCTTAGACAGGGATAACAAAGGTGGAGGTAGTAAAACATAGTTGATTTGGAGTATATTTTGAAGATACAATCAGTAAGTTTTATAGATTAGATATGGGGTAGATGAAAAAAAAAAAAAAGAGTCAAGGATGGGCCGAGGTCAATGAATGATTGCTGATGTCCAGCACTAGTCACCAGCAAAGTATCACTAGGAGCAACAGATGTGGAGCCTTAGGGTCAAATCCTTCCTCTTATGTTTATGTCTATATTACTTTGATAAATCACCCTCTCTGGATTTCTACTTTGTGATCTGGAAGATGAGGATGAAAATTTCTTTTCACTTTATCTTATAAGATCATTATAGGATCAAGTGAAATCCCGTATGTAACAGCAATTGTTACACATCCCGGGGCCATCGGAAAAACCACCTACCTTGAAATTCCGAAATCTGGGTTCAGTCCTAGGTCCATCTTAGACTTGTGAAAGGAACTTGGGCAAGTCATTTACCCTCAATTTAGCTGCCCTCTTATCTGTAAAACAGGCCATACTATCTGTACTTCCAATATCAAAGGCATTTTTGTGAAAATCAATCACAAGAACATGAAAAGCCTTTATGAAAAGGCATATAAAATAGCAAATGGAAGGTATTATTATTGCATCACTAATTACAGATCCAATAACTAGGCTTGGGGAAAAAAAAACAACAGAGTGGAGTCTATAAAATCTGCCATTTCTCATGTGACCCAGGGGTTCCAGGTTTGTCTTAAGGAACAGCCAAGAATGTCATTCAGAGCTGCGGTAAAGCACAACCCATAATTGCAAGTCAATCATACACGTGGCATGAGAGTTGCCGAGGAGTTATTCATAATAATGGAATACAGATAACAAGCTTGTATTTGGAGCACTTTGACTCTGAGGGGAAACTATTTTGTTGCTTGATTTTGTTAATGCACAGGAAAATTCTAGAGCAAAAGCAGCAGGTCACATCACGGAAGCAAAGAAACAGCAGGAGCTGAAAGAAGAATGTCCCAAATAAGCATCTTTCTTTGAAAGTGAGTGTGTGACATCTGGGGCCAGGCCAGGTTCTAGAACCCAGGGCAAGGACGGCAGGACAAGAACTCCATCTTCCCTCCGGGGACCCGCAGAGAACTTCAGGTCTTAAAATCTCATCTGAAAGACACCCAACACTAAATAGCCTTGTATTCAATTTATTCTCCCAAACGAGTCAATGCTATAAGGATGTGAACTTGGGTTCTGAGGCAGTTGGGAGCCTGCCGTTTTAAATATTAAACCATCCCCTTCAGACAGGGAGCACATATATACTAAAGGATGCAGAAAGCAGTCATTGCCTCTTAAAAGGAGTGCTTCTGTTTTCATTATCATTTAAGGCGTAGTCAGTGTTGAACGAAAATAAGAAACCTGCAGAGGAAAAAAAATGCACCCCAATCACAGGCATACACAATAAAAATGCTATTATAGACTTTTGCGAATATAAATAGTTTTTTAAATGAAGCTGCTAAGACTGGCATCCTAGATGCTACCTGAAAAAAAGAATCATGTTTATATATTCCAGCAATTGCACCAGTCACCAGTCTTTGCCTGCTACTACAAAATGGGCTGGGTGATTTTTCTGGAATGAATATCAACGCAGACTGGTGGTGGGGCAAAGAAGGAAGACGCGGATCGAAGAGGAGAGAGAGCGCGAAGGGCACAGGAAAGGGACTTGAGGTTCGACAGGGGAAAATTGAAGAGGACAAAGGAATAAGAAGAATAAAAAGGAGTAAGGACTGGCTTGCGCGGAATCCTGTGAAACAATAAAGCCTCAATTGCACCTAAGCACAGCTCCACTCGGAGACTTTGCCTTTGCCTTTAGCCACAATCCCAGACAGTGAAGGTGCCAGTTCCTTTGCTTTCTTTCTTTCTAGTGAAGGCACTGAAATAATTCTTGAGAACTCAGCAGAAACACAATAATGCTGGTATTTCCTTTAGAGGAGTTACCCCATATTCTCATGAACTCACAGATGTCAGGGGGGCCTAGTTTACAAAGGGGGTCACATCTGAACCCCACATGGAAGTCAAACATCAATATGAAAGATGCAAAGTGAGCATAAGGAAGGGCTTCTCGACGGTGGGGCGTGGTGAACACGGGAAGCAGTTAGAAAAGCTGGTCAAGGCTCAGTGCCTGTGGCTCAATGGGCTAAGACGCCAGCCATGTACACTTGAGGGGGCAGGTTCGAATCCAGCCTGGGCCCGCCAAACAACAATGACAGCTGCAACCAAAAAATGGCCGGGCGTTGTGGGGGGCGCCTGTAGTCCCAGCTACTTGGGAGGCGGAGGCAAGAGACTCGCTTGAGCCCAGGAGTTGGAGGTTGCTTGAGCTGTGATGCCACAGTACTCTATGACACAGTACTCTATGAGACAGCTTGAGGCTCTGTCTTAAAAAAAAAAGAAAAGCTGGTCAAATCCCAGAGGTATGGGTCTGTGCGAAGGCGGAGATCTGGGCTAGCCTAACCTCTGCCTGTCTTCTGAATTGTCCAGGTACAAAACACTTCCTCAACCAGCCAAGGATGTGTGGTGGGTGGTCTCCAACACCAGCTGGAGAAAGCATGGGGAGCTTGGAGGTTGCCTAGGGGGTTTTTAGCAGCCTTAGTAGTTCCCATCAGCTACTGCTCTTAAATCTTTAGGACATGGGCTGGCGCCTGTGGCTCATCGAGTAGGGCGCCCGCCCCATATACCAAAGGTGGTGGGTTCAAACCTGGCCTCAGCTGAACTGCAAAAAACAGAAAAATAGCCAGTCGATGTGGCGGGTGCCTGTAGTCCCAGCTACTTGGGAGGCTAAGGTAAGAGAATCACCTAAGCCCAGGAGTTGGAGGTTGCTGTGAGCTGTGTGATGCCAGGGCACTCTGCTATGTCTCTGTGTGATAAAGTGAGACTCTGTTTCTAAAAAAAAAAAAAAAATCTTTAGGACATGACTAAGGAGATTAATCCACATGGGTAACAACTACCAGCCAGCAGCTCAGAACATGGAACCAGAGCTGGATCATTGCCATCTGGATGCCACATCAAGGCCTCAGAGCAGGACTCAAACCTATCTGCTTTTCCTGGTATTTCCCAGTGGTCCTCTCTCCACTCTTGGCTTTTTCTTGGCTTTTTTAGCCAGTAGCACCACCACTGTCCTAGTTTCTGGCTCCAAACCTGGCGTCATCCCTCTACCAAGCTGCCGCTGCTCCACTCATTACAATCTGTTTTCCACTGATCCTTTAAGATATCTCCTATCTGTCCGTTCTCTTCAAGACCCTGTGGCCTGCTCAAGTTTAAATCATTTCTCCTCTTAGGGAGCTTGCCCCTGGTCTCCCTCTTTCTCTCTTTCCCTTTGTCTTTCCAAATCATCCCGGTGTCACCTCCAGATTGATCTCCTAATATAATACCTGGATCATACCATTCCTTGGCTTAAAAGCTTTCCAGGGTTGCCCACTGCCTGTGAAACAAAGCTCAGAATTGGACGCCTTGTCACTCAAGACCCCCACAAGCCTGCTACCTTACACTTGCTAACCCCTAGCCCTCTGGGAGGCTGAGGTAGGTGGATTGCTTGGGCTCGAGATTTTGAGACAAGCCTAAGCAAAAGCAAGACACGGTATCTACTAAAAATAAAAAAAAATTACCTGAGGCTCAGTACCTGTAATACAGCGGTTACAGCGCCAGCCATATATACCAAGGCTGGTGGATTCAAACCATCCCAGGCCTGCCAAACAATGACAACTGCAAAAACAACAAAAAATAGCTGGACGTTGTGGTGGGCACCTGTAGTCCCAGCTACTTGGGAGGCGGAGGCAAGAGAATCGCTTAAGCTCAGGAGTTTGAGGTTGCTGTGAGCTATGATGCCACAGCACTCTACCTAGGATGACAGAATAAGACACTGCCTCAAGAAAATAAAAATAAAAATTGAAGGGCTTTGCTGGAAACACCCATCACAAGTTAACACAGCTCCCAGCAAGAAAATGTTGTAAAGGTCCCCAATTCAAACCCAATAAGGTTGAGCCAATTTTGCCTCATGACTTATTAAGCACCTCCCAAAACTGGGGCCATGAAGGCAGGCTGTGGCCTCATGTTGTGAAAGCACATCCACACCTCGCAGGTACACACAGCCTGCACTCACACACAGGCTGAGACAACATCATCATCCACGGAGGAAGTTTGCAACTTCATTCCCAAATAGCCCGTGGAATTGAAGTTCCAATATCTGAGTGTATACATGGCTATGTGCTTTCCATTTAGGCAGACTGTAAAACATTACCACAGAGAAGCCACCAATTTACAAACAGGTTGCAGGTTTCGAGTTTGTTTGCTGGCCATTTGCAACTTAGAACGTGTTTTTCCTGGAAGCGAGAGTGCTTAGCTTCTCCAGCCAACCTGCACAAGCCCACTTAACCCACAAAGTACTGCGCGGTACCGTAGAGCAATTTTCATTCTATTCATTGGGGTTTGCAAACTCCAGTGCCTGAAGTAGCCAGGAGGATGCTGTGTGAGTGAGGAGGGTCAGACCAGGAAAGTCAGGAATGATGGACACTGCACTGCACATGCCCCACCTAAAAGGGGCTGCCACCCTCTGGCTCTAGCAGATGACTACCCAATGCGGCAAATCTGAAGCCAAAAACCAAATTTTTATATGAAAATAGTTGGCACGTAATTTGAAAAGAATTCAACACAGTGCTGAGGAAACAAGTTATACCAGTAGGCCAAAACTGGTCCAAGCTTGTAAATTCCGCTCAATGATGTTGCTTCTTTGGGAAAAGGCATTTTAATATCTATAACTCACCACCATGAAGGTATTCCCCTTCTTCTGGCTCTTTCTGGGAATTAGTCCCAAGTGAAGGCTTTACCTTACATGAGAGAAGTTTAATGTCTGTGGTTCTAAGAACCCAAGGCTGATATAAAGCCCCTGGCCCTAAACCTATACTCCTTCTTGGTCCCATAACTGAGTTTGAGGACATGACCTCTACATCCCCTAATGTATCTGGGTCATTTGTCCATAGGGTATGTGTAATGCCTATGTTTTGATTGCATAGGAGTGGTGGCTATTATTATTGCTTTGCTTTGTCTGTGTTTCCTGATGATAAATGTTACATAAGGGCTGGGGTTGGTGGCTCACACCTGTAATCCTAGCATTCTGGGAGGCCAAGGCAAGTGGATCACTTGAGCTCCAGAGTTCAAGACAAGCCTGAGCAAGTGTGAAATTCCATCTCTACTAAAAATAGAAAAACTAGCCAGGTGGTATTGTGGGCACCTGTAGCCCAAGCTACTCCAGAGGCTAATGACACCCAGCACTCTGCCCAGGGTGACAGAGTAAGACTATATCTCGAAAAAAAAAAAAAAGTTACATAGGCAGGTCTATGCCTGTTACATGGGTATTCACTATAGCAAATCTAAGAAATGTTTCCTTCCTAAAACTAATCCCTGTTAATACTGACCTATTTTTAAAATTGTTTTCTTTTTAAATTTTTTCATATTACAGAAGAGTAGTAGGTGAAATGATGTACCCTTTCCCAAATATATGTGTCTACACCCTAATCTCTGGAATCTGTGACTGTAACCATATTTGAAGAAAGGTCTTAGCAGATATAATTAAGGATTTGGAAATGAAGTGATCACTGTTTTAAATGGGTGGGTCCAAAATCCAATACACACACACAGAAGAGGAGGAAGCGTTGTTACATGGAGGCAGAGATTAAGTGATGTGGCCACAAGTCAAGGACTGCTGCCAGTCCCAGGAGCTGGAAGAGACAATGCACAGGTTTTCCCTTACAGCCTTGGAAGGAGCACAGTCCTGCCAGATTTGGGGCCTCTGGCCTTCAGAACCATTAAAGGATATATTTCCCTTTTACTATGTGTGTGGTAATTTGTTACGGCAGCTATAGGAAACTAAGACAAGTAATACATGAACAAAGGTTGCATGTAATTAATTCAAACAATGCAGAATTACATAAAGTAAAAAGGGTAGAAGTCCTCTACCTGCCACATAAACCCCAGTCTATTCCCCTTAAATAGTACCATATTTTGCTGTGCAAAATGCCCTCCCATGTATAATGTACTCACATTATTGGTCCAAACTTTCGGTAAGAGTCCCCTTGAGACAGTGGCCTGCTCTCAACCTGGAGAGACAAATCTGAGAAGGACTAATGTTCCCCTGGTAAATATGCAGATTGAGCCACCCTTTTGCAGCCAACTGCTCTGTGAAGGCTGCCCCTAACCTCTCTCCCAGGAGCCCTTCTCTCCCCTCTTTGTTGAGGGCTACAGCCAAGAAAGCCAAGCACATGGCCAGCAGGGCAGGACCTTCTGAGGCCACTCAGCTGTGGGAGACCTGACAGGTGACCCTCCTGCACTGGGCTCCTGCCCCCTCGTGGAACCAGGTCTCAGGCTTCACCCCTTGCGGCCTCAGCCTGCCTCACCAGCTCCACCATCACTCCCTCCCCTTACTCTGGCCCACTCCCAATGGATCCTAAATCCTTCCAGACTAGAACCCCTACTCCCCAGCTGTACTACCCATGTATAATTCGTATTCTTATTTTTCTTTCAAAAATTTGGCCAGAAAAGTGTATGCACTCTACACAGCAAAATACAGTAACTCTTTGGTAATAACCCTTCTAGGCCTTTTCCTATGCTGTTAAACACACACACTCGGGCAGCGCCTGTGGCTCAACGGAGTAGGGTGCTGGCCCCATATGCCAGAGGTGGCAGGTTCAAACCCCAACCCTGGCCAAAAACTGAAAAAAAAAAAAAAACAAAAAACTACACACTCACACACATATGCACATAAATGTTTATTTTTGTGGTTTTTTTTTTTTTTTTTTTTTGAGACAGAGCCTCAAGCTGTCACCCTGGATAGAGTGCTGTGGCATCACAGCTTACAGCAATCTCCAATTCCTGGGCTCAAGCGAGTCTCCTGCCTCTGCCTCCCAAGTAGCTGGGACCATAGACACCTGCCACAACGCCCGGCCATTTTTTGGTTGCAGCCATCATTGTTTGGCGGGCCCAGGCTGGATTTGAACCCGCCAGCTCAGGTGTACGTGGCTGGTGCCTTAGCCCGTTGAGCCACAGGTGCCGAGCCAATTTTTGTGTATGTTTGAATAAATGAGATCATAGTATTCTGCTATTTGCTCTTTTTAAAATTAAATATTTCTTGGGGATATTTGTATGTCTGAACATAAAGATATGCTTTATTCTTCTCACTAACTGCAGTTTATTCTATGAGTATAGCCTATGTCATTGTTTTCATTGATTCTAAACTTATCAACGTAGCAATATTAAAATGATAATTCAAGTTGACTCTCCTCCCTTGGCCACAATTGAAAAGCTATTTCAATCCACACATTAAAATATGTATGTATGTGTGGCTGTTGGGCAGCGCCTATGGCTCAGTGAGTAGGGCACTGGTCCCATATACCAAGGGTGGCATGTTCGAACCCAGCCCCGGCCAAACTGCAACCAAAAAATAGCCGAGGCCACATCAATGTCATAAAGCTTCTTCACAGCCAAAAAAACAAACAAACAAAAAATAGCCAGGCGTTATAGCAGGTGCCTGTATTTGGGAAGTTGAGGCAAGAGAATCACCTAAGCTGGAGGTTGCTGTGAACTGTGACGCCACAGTACTTTACTGAGGGCAATAAAGTGAGACTCCGTCCCTAAAAAAAATGTATATATGTGGCTATCATTGCTTCTGTTCACCAAATATTTCTCCAACCTTCTGCCCAAGTGACTTGCTTTGGCTATTGATATGTGAACAGAAGTCTCTTGTGTTCCTTCGAACTGGAAGCTTTAAGAGAGAGTGGAAGGTAGAAGTTGCCTTCATTCTTTTTCCTTTGCCAAGCAATTTTGGAATCACCAAAAGGGCGCCCCCATCAGCTTAGGTCTCCTGGTGAGCATGACAGAGCAGAAAGACATATAGTCTGAATGAAAAATGAACCTTCGATATTTCTAATCACTGTGATTGGAGAGGTTTTTATGTCGCAGCACAATCTAGCCAATCATAACTGAGTACAATATATAATGGAGATATATATATATATCCCTATCCTTTTTTTTTCAGTTTTTGGCCGGGGTCAGGTTTGAACCTGCCACCTCCGGTATATGGGGCTGGCACTCTACTCTTTTGAGCCACTGGCGCCACCTATCCTTTTAATTTTCTTTCTCTTTCTTTCTTTCTTTTTTTTTTTTTGAGACAGAATCTCATTATCTTGCCCTTAGTAGAGTGCCATGGCATCACAGCTCAAAGCAACCTCAAACCCTTGGGCTTAAGCGATTGTCTTACCTCAACCTCTCAACTACCTGGAACTACAGGCACCTGGCACAACACCTGGCTATTTTTTTTTTTTGCTGCACTTGTTATGTTGTTTAGCTGACTTGGGCCAGGTCTGAACCACCAGCCTTGATGTTTGTGGCTGATAATATTATTAACAATTCACTTGTACTTCCTATTTAGTAGTTTTTCCTTTTTATATTTCCATTAAGATGATGAACTTATGGTGGTGCCTGTGGCTCAAAGGAGGAGGGGGCCGGCCCCATATGCCAGAGGTGGTAGGGGTTCAAACCCAGCCCTGGCCAAAAACGGCAAAAAAGAAAAAAAAAAGATGATGAACTTAGTGCCAGTGGAAATGAAACATGTTTTGTTTTGTTTTTCAAGACAGTCTCACTTTATTGGCCTTGGTAGAGTGTCGTGGCATCACAGCTCACAGCTCACAGCAACCTCCTGGGCTTAGGCGATTCTCTTGCCTCAGCCTCTCAAGTAGCTGGGACCACAGGCGCCCACCACACGCCCAGCTACTTTTTGTTGTTGTTGTTGTTGCAGTTTGGCAGGGGCTGGGTTTGAACCCGCCACCCTCGATATATGGGGCTGGCACCCTACTCAGTGAGCCACAGGCGCCTCCCATGAAACATGTTTTCAATATCACAACTATCATAACAGCCATGATTCAATAAATATGTTTGGTGGTCATGTGGGATCATGGCATTGCTTTGAAGACTAGCAAATGCTACTACGCTCTGCATCTATTAATAAGAAATGGGTTTCAGGTTATTCTCTATAGTTTCATGTACATTTGAAACAACAGAGCTCTGTGGGCTCAAAGGACACCCCTGCTCTCTCGCTTCTGGATGGCAGGATTGGCAAGTGCCATTAGCTTCAGGGAGGGTGGAGTGCTGTTCTCTGATCAACAGTGATGCCTCCAGCTGATTAAAGAACATTGTTTGTGAAACTGGAAGGGGATCAAAATGCCTTTGGTTCTTCAAGTCAGAAAAGATAAGGCCTGAAGGATTAAATGCTAAACATGACAAGAGCCTGTGGCTTCAAGATCCAAACCCTTTCTCTCCTAGGCAGAAGAATATTTTTTAATGATATCTTTTTAAAATGTCAGATTTAATAGAAAAAAGAAATGAAAAGAAAAGCCCTTTGTTTCCCCCACCCAAATACTAAAAGCAGAGAATCTTCCTTACTCACAGACAGCTCTGACCCCACCACAATTCTACATGGAAGACCAATAGCAAATACCCGCAGACTCCTGCTTTCCCGGGCTTGATCAAGGCAGCCAGCCATACAATAAAGGAGGCCTCTGATGATGATGATATTTTAAATTTAAAATTCAAATCTTAAAAAAATGCAAGTCTCCTATGACTTGGCACGATAGGTCTGTAAGAAAGGATCCTAATCTAGAGGATACAGCCTCACTCCTCTTAGGTAGGAACTGAGGAGTGGAAAAAAGAAGAGTGATTTTAAAGGCCAAACCCCCCCACACAAACTGCCCTCTCCAAGTTGATCCTGTGTTAGCAAAAGGCTCTGAGCACTGTGCATGTTCCTGAGTGAATTCTGGCCCAGTGTAAATCGGTGCTGCTGAAGATGAACAGCATAGGCTAATGTGTACTCGTGGGTCTTCTCCCCCGTAGCTGGAGCTAACCCAGGCAGCATTCACTTACTTTTGTCATGTTTCTGGACTATTGGCCTGGTTCCTCCAGTCTATTTATTTATTTATGTGTTTGTTTATTTTTTTATTTGTTTTTGAGAGAGAGTCTCAGTATGTTGCCCTCGGTAGAGTGCTGTAGAGTCACACCTCACAGCAACCTCAAACTCTAGGGCTTAAGCAATTCTTTTGGCTCAGCCTCCCAGGTAGCTGGGACTACAGGCACCCGCCAGAACACCCAGCTATTTTTTTGTTGTTGTTGTCATTGTTGTTTAGCAGGCTCAGGCCAGACTTGAACCCACCAGCCCCAGTGTATGTGGCTGGCTCCCTAACCACTGAGCTATGGACGCCAAGTCTATTTATTTATTTATATTTTTTTAAGACAGAGTTTCATTTTGTTGCCTTCAGTAGAGTGCCATGGTGTCATAGCTCATAACAACCTCAAACTCACAGGCTCAAGCCATCCTCTTGCCTCAGCCTTCTGAATAACGGATTACAGGCACTTGACACAATACCTGGCTTTTATTTTTATTTTTTTTAAGAGAAGAGGTCTCACTCTTTCTTTTTCTTTGAGACAGTCTCACTTTATTGCCCTCGGTAGAGTGCTGTGGCATCACAGCTCACAGCAATCCCCAACTCCTGGGCTTAGGCGATTCTCTTGCCTCAGCCTCCCGAGTAGCCAGGACTACAGGCACCTGCCACAATGCTCGGCTGTTTTTGTTGTTGTTGTTGTAGTTTGGCTGGGGCCGGGCTCGAACCTGCCACCCTTGGTATATGGGGCTGACGCCCTATCTGCTGAGCCACAGACTCAGACTCAGCCCCAGAGGTCTCGCTTTTGCTCGGGCTGGTCTTAAACTTCTGAGTGCAGGCAATCCACCCACCTCGATCTCCCAGAGTCCTGGGATTACAGGCGTGAGCCACCATGCCCTGCCTCCTCCATTCCTTTTTAAAGAACATTATTTATGCTGCTTTTCAATTACTTAACAAACACCCAAGGTGCAGTGGCTCACACTTTAGTACTTTGGGAGGCTAAGGAGGGAAGATCACTTGAGGTCAGGAATTCAAGATCAAATATTTAACAAATATCATAAATTTAAGTATAATTTATTGAATTCAAATGTTTATTATGAACCATAGAGATAGGCAGAATTCTGAGGCCCTCAAGATTACTGCACCCTGATGTACATACATCTTCTCCCAGTTATTCGGTCAAACAGTAATTTAGGTGATACTATGAAGGGATCTTGTAGATGTTAATTCCAAATCAGCTGACCTAAAGTAGGCGGTTGTCCCTAAGGAGCCTGACCTAATCAGATGAGGCCTGAAAGGGACTGTTTTCTTCTGATAAAAGATCAGAAGAGGGGCCAGGCCCAATGGCTCACACCTATAATTCTAGCATTCTTGGAGGCCAAGGCTGGTAAATTGCTTGAGCTGAGGAGTTTGAGACCAGCCTGTGCAAGAGCAAGACCCCCTCTCTAAAAACAGCCAGGAGTTGTGGTGGGTACCTTTAATCCCAGCTGTTCGGGAGGCTGAAGCAGGAGGATCGCTTGTGCCCAGGACACTCTACCCACAGCGATAGCGTGAGACTCAGTCTCAAAAAAAGAAAATTTAGGACGGTGCCTGTGGCTCGAAGGAGTAGGGTGCCGGCCCCATGTACCGGAGGTGGTGGGTTCAAACCCATCCCTGGACAAAAACTGCAAAAAAAAAAAAAAAAAGACTCTAGGCGGCGCCTGTGGCTCAAAGGAGTAGGGTGCTGGCACCATATGCTGGAGATGGCAGGTTCAAACCCAGACCCTGCCAAAAACTAAAAAAAAAAAAAAAAAAAAAAAAAAAAAAAGGAAAGAAAAGAAAATTTAAATTTTAGGCCTCAATCCTTTAGAACCCAGATGAAAGCATACTTTAATATATCTTTTATTTATTAAATAATCAAAGTTAAATTGAACTTTTTAATACCTTGTTTACATTTTATCTTTGCCACTTTTTAATAACCTTCCTATTATAATTACAAAGTTTTTATTTATTTATTTATTTATTTTTGAGACAGAGCCTCAAGCTATCACCCTGGATAGAGTGCTGTGGCATCACAGCTCACAGAAACCTCCCAATTCCTGGGCTCAAGTGAGTCTCCTGCCTCTGCCTCCCAAGTAGCTGGGACTAGAGGCACCTGCCACAATGCCCGGCCATTTTTTTTTTTTTTTGATTGCAGCAGTCATTGTTGTTTGGTGGGCCTGGGCTGGATTCGAACCTGCCAGCTCAGGTGTTCGTGGCTGGCGCCTTAGCCCATTAAGCCACAGGCGCCGAGCCAAAAGAGGTGACTTTTTTTTTTTTTTTTTTTCAGTTTCTGGCCGGGGTGAGGTTTGAACCCACCACCTCCGGTATATTGGGCCGGCGCCCTACTCACTGAGCCACAGGCACCACCCAATTACAAAGTTTTAGAAAGCATAGTTTACCAATACAAGATATAAAACAGGCTCGGCGCCTGTGGCTCAACGGGCTAAGACGCCAGCCACATACACCTAAGCTGGTGGGTTCGAATCCAGCCCGGGTCTGCCAAACAACAATGATTGGCTGCAACCAAAAAATGGCCAGGCGTTGTGGCGGGCACCTGTAGTCCCAGCTACTTGGGAGGCAGAGGCAGGAGACTCCAGAAATTGGATGTCGCTGTGAGCTATAATGCCACGGCACTTTATCCAAGGTGACAGCTTGAGGCTCTGTCTCAAAAAAAAAAAAAAAAAAAAAAGATATAAAACAGAATTCAAATTCAAACATAAGCAGTAACAAAACAGAAAAACTCCATACCAAACATTCTTCCAGTGAAATAACTATATACCATGATTGGTAACAATAACCCTCCCAGATAAATAAAAAGTTAATTTCATAAAATAATATCAATACAAAAAAATGCTAAATAATATTTCTATTTTAAAATTATAAATGGCGGTTGGCGCCTGTGGCTCAGTCGGTAAGGCGCTGGCCCCATATACCGAGGGTGGTGGGTTCAAACTCAACACCGGGTGAACTGCAACAAAAAAATAGCCAGGCGTTGTGGCGGGCGCCTGTGATCCCAGCTATTTGGGAGGCTAAGCCCAGGAGTTGGAGGTTGCTGTGAGCTGTGTGATGCCATGGCACTCTACCGAGGGTGATAAAATGAGATTCTGTCTCTACAAAAAAAAAAAAGGCTCGGCGCCTATGGCTCAAATAGCTAAGGTGCCAGCCACATACAACTGAGCTGGCGGTTCAAATCCAGCCCGGGCCTGCCAAACAACAATGATGGCTGCAACCAAAAAATAGCTGGGCATTGTGGCTAAAAATAGCTGGTGCCTGTGGTCCCAGTTACTTGGGAGGCGAAGGCAAGAGAATAGTTTAAACCCAGGAGTTGGAGGTTGCTGTGAGCAGTGACCTAGGGCAACAGCTTGAGGTTCTAAAAAAAAAAAAGATTATAAATGGCTATTCAAGTAACAGAATTTTCTTCTAACCTGCTTCAAGACTAAAAGAGTTTTCTGAGTTTTCTTTTTCTTTTCTGCATTAATCATTGAAGCCTAATTGTCTAATTAATTTTGAAGCATTTTGGACCTTTGAGCTTATTGAATAAAGGTATTGTTAGAATACCAAAGTGTTTTTGTTTGTTTGCTTTGGAGTCAAGTAATTGGATGCATTTTAATGCCAGTATGTGAAAGGCTAAGTTTTCACTACTTAGTTTCCAGCACAGAGGGGACTTTAGCTACGACACTAAATTAAAAAAAAAACACACAAAAAAACAATGAATTAGCGCCCCTTAGTGGTAATAGGACAAAATTATCGGTACAGTAAAAATCTTGCTGAGATGTACAATTGGTAAGCCCAAAATAATTTTCTCTTAAAAAAGTTAGAAAGAGGCTTGGCGCTTGTGGCTCAACAGGCTAAGGCACCAGCCACGTACACCTGAGCTGGCGGGTTCGAATCCAGCCCCAGGACCCGCCAAACAATAATGACGGCTGCAACCAAAAAATGGCCCGGCGTTGTGGCGGGCGCCTGTAGTCCCAGCTACTTGGGAGGCAGAGGCAAGAGACTCGCTTGAGCCCAGGAATTGGAGGTTGCTATGAGCTGTGATGCCATGGCACTCTATCCAGG
>CAUYON010167182.1:0-11393 GCA_963573935.1 Arctocebus calabarensis
TTTATTTTTTTGCATTGAATCATAGCTGCGTACATTAGTTCAATCATGGGGTACAGTGTGCGGGCTTCGCATACAATCTGAGATATTTTTATCAACCTGATTGACATAACATTCATGAGATTTTCTCATTTACTATGTGAAAACATTCTTGATCCGTATTTAGAAGGTTTCTCCTGATCCTTCAAATATGTACCACACATGTGATCTCACCCTTTGTCCTATCTCCCTTGACCCTCTCCCTCCCCTTCCCTCCCTCTCCCCTTTCCCCATCTTCCTGTGCAATAAATGGGTTGTAGCCTTCACTTGAAAGATAAAGAATCTGCCTCATATTAGGGGTATATACATTGGATACTTTTTCTTCCATTCTAGAGATACTTTGCTAAGGAGAAAATGTTCCAACTCCATCCATGTAAATACGAAAAAGGAAAAGTCACCCTCTTTCTTTAAGGCTGCATAATATTCCATGGTATACATGTACCACAGTTTATTAATCCATTCGTGTATCGATGGGCTCTTGGGCTTCTTCCATGACTTAGCAATTGTGAATTGGGCAATGCAGCCTCTTTTCACCAGCTGCACAGAGCTCAGAAGCAGGAGAGCAAGGCTGTAGGAAGACTCGAGAGTTAGATACTTGGAAGTGCAGTGCAATCCAGGATGTGGGGGGTGGAGAGGGAGTCTGAAGGATCCAGTAACCCTACTTCTGAGAGACTAGGCCAGTTGTGCATGGTTATAGGAAAAAATCAGATCTTTTGGCCCTAGATCTGAGAGAGGGGGTTTAAGCTGCATTTCCTCTGTTCAGTTACTGGCTGTAGAAAACTGCTATTAGCTGCCTTTGGGTCCTGACAAGCTCTTTTCTGTGTCCTCTTCATTTCTTTCTACTCGATTCATCACTTATTTGAGGCCCTGAGAGTCTGTATTGGCTTCTCTTTGACAATCTCTGGCCAGACATGTACATGACTCCTGCACTTTAAAAACTAGCACATGCAACACATTTCTTCTTGCTGGTCTGTGAGCAATGCAGGGTTTTATGAAAGTAAGGTGGTCTGGTGAAGTCATCATATAGGAAACCCTCCAGGTAACATAAACAAGTGAAGGGAAATGGGTTTAAGAGAAAGTCGTAGTCTTCCAACTTCATTTTCACAAAGCAATACACTGTTGCCCATTTTCTGAAATGCCTGGCTTTTTTGGGCTAACCTCCATTTCCCCTCTTTCACAGAGATACTGGTTCTAAGAAATATTTCTCCTCTTAAAGAAAAACAAGAGTACAAGTATGCTGACAAAAGGGTGTGGTGGAGAACAGCAAGTTACAAAACACGTTTGGCATTTAAGAAGGACAAACACTACTCAGCTTAGTTGGGAATGAACAAGAGCCTTGTGTGGTCAGACTGTCTGATTTTTGGAAGCTGGAGACCCAGAATTTTATGCAAAACATCCCAATTTTAAAACATTGGCAAAACAAATTTAAAAATTATATAAGGCAAATAAAGCACATGTCTGGGCCAAATCATCCTGGTATTTTACCACCTCTGTTCTATGGGATCAGGCTTAAACTCCCTAACCTGGAAATCAAGCCATTCATCACCTGACATTTGCTCATTTCCATCCACTTCCCAGCTGAGCTTTCACACTCATCCCACTACAGTAACTTGCCTATAGGCCCCCAAACCTGATCTCTCCTGTCTTCATAACTGCATTGCTAGTTTCTGTATATAATGCACATCATCCTTTTCTGTGTCTGGAGTTTCCTATGCAATTTCTTGTGACTCAGGTCAAACTACCTTCCTTCTGATGGCTACCCTTCTTTTTGTAAGATTAGGTGCTCTTCCTTTTTTCTTTGTTCCCATATTACCTGCTACCACATTGTCCTAGGATTGCTGATTTTATTGTCTGTTTTTTACCAGCCCGAGAACTCCCAGAGGGCAGGTACTTTCATAGTCTCTAACTTGAGGACCTAGGTAGGGTAGGGATAAGAAATACCAAGAAAGTAAAAATAATATAATAAGAGGGGAAAATGAATATTCAAAAAAGAGAGCTAGAATTCTGAACATTTCAAGTGATAAACCGAAGGGGTGATAGATAGCAGGTCATAAAGAGAAGTCAAGCTCAGGAGTTAGGAAATCAAGAGGATTAAAACAGGTTTGGAAGTGGAATGTGGTGAATGGTTTCAGATATAAGCTAGTGATGAGGAGAGGGTGAAAGGAACCTCATTTAACAGGGTTCTGAGTATGATAGGCCCAGAGATGAGTCTCATTGCCTTATTATCTTAGTACTGGGTTTCATTACCAGGTCATAGTCTGGTTTCTGTTTTCTGTTTTAGGGATTCCTTCTCTTAGCAAGCATCTTTTGGGCATCTTCTCTATGTCAGGTATTGTTAGACATGATAAATATAAATAGGAGTCAGATGTGACCCGTGTTCTTGAGCCTCCATTGATGGAGGAAATGGACACCTAAATAGATAAGGACAAGAAAAGGAAATAAATACTGTATGAAAGAAGGGATCCTGATCCTTTAATGCCCAGAAATGTTAATTTACTTTAAGTGATACTGCTAAACAGGAGTAGAACTAAGGTAAGATGCAAGGACTATTAGACTTAAAGGTCCAGCCTTTTTCCACTATAGAAAATTGAGAGAAAATAGAAATGACTTTATAGTTATGGAGGAAATTTATATGAATTAATTTGGTTGAACTGCAACTATATGGTTCAAGTTAAAGTTGGTTAAGAGTGATAGCTGCTTGAGATTTGGGAAGCAGAAGTGAATCAGCAGCTATTATATTACTCTCTGCAGATCACAGGAGTTCATTACAGCAACAACAGGCAAAGAGGTACCTGTAGATTCCAACTTGACTTCATTCTCCTATACCCCATATCCAGCCCTTCCCTAATGTTGACCCTGTTGAGCAATAGTAGCTCCAAGCCCACCACCAGTCATCTGGCTGTGGACCCACAGACTTCTAAGTGTTTCCATCAGCTCCTCATTTGCAGCCCCTTTAAAGCAGCTGAGTGTGCTTGGCTTCTTCTGTAACTGATTGGTTGGTGTCTTCATTGATCCCTGCCTCCCTCCACTTTCAGAGCGGCACTTCCCCAGCTATTTCCACAATTGTATTAGGTCTAATTCCTAAAATATATCCCCTCCCCATTGACTTACAGTAGTTCTACTTCCTTAGTTGAACACTACCTGAAACACTGCTTTTAAGGAAGCATTCAGTAGATAGAACAATGGATGAAGGCTAGAAGTCCAGCTTCACTATATCTTCATAACTCCAGTGCCCCATATTTAGTAGGTCAGAAAATATTTGTTGAGTTGGATTGAATTTTCAAGTTGCTTTCCGTTCTTCACTGGTACAAATATCATTGCAAAGAATACCTTCTAGGAAAGTGCTTTTATTTTTTGCTTTTTGATGGATTTTCTTTTCTTCTCTTTTTCTTATTTCTTTTTCTAAGATCAATTCAAGGGTGTAGAGTCCTTTATGGCTCAGGTTCTGAAGTTTTGACCTAAAATAGTACTTGTTGTGTTAGCTCTATGTGTTCTTCATCTGCTAGAGCATGATAGATTTTTCTCTGGTTTCAGTTTTCCTCTCACTCCCTCACCTTCTGTCCCTTGTAAAAATAGAGAAAAACCTCACTCTTGTGAATTTTCTCCCCCCAAAAAAGTATTTTACACACTAATCAGATCATCAAAAAGAGATTTATAGGATTTTCCTTATGGGAATGTTCCTCTGGCCTGGGTAGGCTGGAAGTGGAATAAACAAAGACATCTGGATGTTCAGGCTCTGCTTACTTGAGCTGGATGGACAGCAATCAACTTTGAAACACTTAATTGCAGGGAATTTCCTTCTAGCTACTTAGACCATTCAGCACTTGCTGGGAGAAGACATGTTACACACTCACTTAGCCTCCCAGAAAGCTGGATTAAATGTTGTATTTCAGTTAGACAACCATTTATGGAGTGTCTGTCCTAAACTAGCAACTATGCAAGTTGCTGTAGATACTGCCTTTAAGATGTTTATAACCTATAGGCGAGGAAAACGCAGTGAGTTATAGCACAAGTCGTTACATAATAACAGCTAGAAAAGAGACCAAATACTGTGGAACAGAGAAGGGGGCAATTATATTTGATAAAAGAGTGGTGAAGTGGTAGAAAGAAACCTAAGAGAGAGATTCAAGAATATATAGACATTTATTAAGCACAAAGCTAGGTTTCACAGAGGAAGGAGAATGAGGTTAAGGGTTGTTCACTGATAATCCTGTGCCAGTCACTGAGCTGTATGCTTTATGTATTTTATCGCATTGTTTTTCCCAAAAACCTATATGGAGGGGCACAAAGAGGTAATGTAGCTTTGAAGAACATTCCCTGCTCCCATTTGTGCTTAAAGAATTATTTTCAAAAGACGGTTAGATGAACTATAAGGACGGAGAAGGATTTTGACAACTTTGAAAGGCAAGGAGGTAGAAGAAGGAATGGGGTAAAGGCATTTTGGGCTGAGGAAGAATGGGTGGTGTTCAGCCACATAGTAGGGAGTGAAGGTGCGAGGCCTGTTTGAGGCACTAAGGCTGTCTAGTGCAACTATTAAGAAGACATACTACTGTCTTCTCAGATTCAACATGCCATTCTTTAATTCTGTTGGGGACTCAGAGTTCAAAAAGCAGGATGTGTGTATAAATGTGTGGGAGTGTGTGTGAGTGCACATGTACATACTCATACATAAGCATTATTTGGGCCATTTCCTTCCCACAATCATTTCTCAACACATATGCTCCTTGGGCTCTCCTGAAGTGTATGTTCCTTTATTACCTCTGCCTTTAACAAGACTTGGAATTGAACTTCTGGCCTTGAAGCCATCAGTTTAAAGGTCATAGCATCTCAATAGGTGTCCTTTCAAGGCGAGAGAGACCTTAACTAGGTCATTTAAAAAAAAAATGATCTTTAGGGCTACAAAGAAAAGATCTTAATTTGGAACTGACCCAAAAGTGGACACCTTCTACCCTTTCTCTGCAGACTGTAAAAGTGTTCAACACTTCTTTAAAGAGAATATGGCTTCAAGTCTTTTGTTTAGCTGGCTGAAGCAGTTTTAAACAATGCATTTCATCTCTGGCAAATTACAGCAGAATATCATAAACAGCTGGAAACGCTCTGAGGTGAAGACAAGTTAAATACTATGTTTAGATTTATAGTCCCCTCCCCCATGAGAGTTGATTTCTATTTCCGACAGGGTTATTATTCCATCTTTATGAAATATCTTTGAACTCACCTTAGATAGTTATTGATTATCATCAACTCTTCACCTGAGGCATCTCAGTACTTGGGTGAACTTTAAAAAAGTTTCTTTTTTTTTTTTAAATGAACTGGGGTAAACTCAATGTGTGAGCCTATATCTTTATTTTCATTTACAATTCCCGTTGGTTTTCTAATGATCAAGCCATTCATCAGTGTCAATCACCATCCAGAGCACAGATAGTATTTTTGCCTTTTGGGGCCCAACATGGATTAAATGGCAATAACTTGTGTTGTTAAGTCTGGTGCTTTCTCATGAGTTATTGTGGTAATCATAGACCCAGAAACTTTTAGGGCATAGATAAGATCTCATTGGCCATCTATGGTTTTTACTCAAGGGTATACATCACAATCTTATAAAATTTGATTGTACTTCCCAAGGTATTCTGACAAGTACTCCCAGTTTAGGACCACTAAGAGTCTAACATTCCTTATTTTGCTTTTTGAGATCACCATTTTATATGTCCTTTTGGGTCTTTTTTTTTTTTGAGACAGTATCTTACTTTATCGCCCTTGGTAGAATGCCAGGTGTCATAGCTCACAGCTACCTCAAACTCTTGGGTTCAAGTGATTCTCTTGCCTCAGCATCCCAAGGAGCTGGGACTAGAGGTGCCTGTCACAATGCCCAGCTATTTTTAGAGACGTGATCTTGCTCTGGTTCAGGCTGGTCTCAAATTCGTGAGCTCAGACAATCCACCCGCCTGAGCTTCCCAGAGTGCTAGGATTACAGGTATGATCCACCATGCCCAGCCATGTCCTTTTATGTCTTCATGCCTTTGTTTCTCTTATTTCCTCTGCCTTGATAGATATCTTTGATACTGTTTTATGTCTCTGCCTGGTAAAATCCTATTCACCTTCTATGAGACCCAGCTTAAATGCCATGCTACCTCTTCTATGAACCTTGCTTGCTTTTTTTTTCTTTTTTGAGATAAGACCTTGCTCTGTCACTCTGTCACCCAGGCTGGACTGCAGTGGCATAGTCATAGCTCATTGCAACCTCAAACTCCTGGGCTCAAGAGATCTTCCTGTTCTGCCTTCTGAGTAACTGGGACTATAGGCAAATGCTACCATGCCTAGCTAACTTTTCTTTTTTCTGGGACAGAGCCTAAAGCTGTCACCCTAGGTAGAATGTTGTGGCATTACAGCTCATAGCAACCTCCAACTCCTGGGCTTAAGCGATCCTCTTGCCTTAGCCTCCCAAGTAGCTGGGACTACAGGTGCCCGCCACAACGCCCGGCTGTTTTTTGGTTGTAGTTGTCATTGTTGCTTGGTGGGCCCAGGCTGGATTTGAACCCTTCAGCTCTAGTGTATGTGGCTGGCGCCTTAGCCACTTGAGCTACAAGTGCTGAGCCACTAATTTTTCTTTCTTTTTTTTGTATGGACAGTATCTCACCCTTCTCAAATTGGTCTTGAACTCCTGGTCCTTAGTGTTCCTCCTGTCTCAGCCTCCCAAAAGTGCTAGGATTACAGGCATGAGTCACTGTGCTTCACCTGCTATGAAGTTTTCTGTGATGGAAAGAATCCTTTTTTCCTCCCTACTTGCATAGCACTTCTTCTTTTACTTTTTGCAGTTTTTGGCTGCAGCTGGGTTTGAACCTGCCACCTCTGGCATATGGGGCTGGTGCCCTACTCCTTTGAGCCACAGGCGCCACCTTTGCATAGCACTTCTTTTTTATTTTATTTATTTTTAATTTTTTTAAATTAAATCATAGTTGTGTACATTAATGCACTCATGGGGTACAATGTGCTGGTTTCATATACAATCTGAAATATTTTCATCAAACTGGATAACATAGCATTTGTGGCATTTTCTTAGTTATTGTGTTCAGACCTTTATATATTCTGCATTTAGTAAATTTCACCTGTAGCCTTCTAAGATGCACTGTAGGTGTGGTCCCACCATGCACAGCACTTCTTAAGCACCTTTAGGAACATCTTGTGTTAGCACCTTCTCCAATAGTATATAGAGCTATCTTTGTACCTGTCTTCCCCACTCATCTGTGAGCTCTAGAAAGATAAACCTGACACCTTATTATCTTCATATCTCTAGGGCCTGGCTGGCACTCATTCATTTAATGAATATGAAGAAGTTAATGCTCAGAGAAGAGACTTTACATTGGTCTGTTCACTTTAGCAAGATCTAGGCTTCTTCTTCATTTATTTAGTAAGTTGCTTATAAGGAAAGATGGGCAAGAATGTGAAAAAAAGGACCTAAAAGGCCGGGATATTTGTTTGTAATATTCTTTTTTTGTTTTTTGCTTTGAAACAGAGTCTCACTATGTTGCCCTCCATAGAGTGCCATGGTGTCACAGCTAACAGCAACCTCCAACTCCTGGGCTTAAGCTATTCTCTTGCCTCAGCCTCCCAAGTAGCTGGGACTACAGGTGCCCGCCACAATGCCCAGCTATTTTTTGGTTGCAGTTGTCACTGTTGTTTGGCAGGCCTGTGCTGGGCTCAAACCTGCCAGCTCCGGTGTATGTGGCTGGCACCCTAGCTGCTTCAGCTACAGGCACGGAGCCTGTATTTTATTTATTTATTTATTTATTTATTTATTTATTTATTTATTATTATTATTATCATTATCATTTTTGAGACAGAGCTTCATTCAGCTGTTACTCTAGGGAGAGTGCTATGGCATCAATAGCTCACAGCAACCTCCACAAGCCTGCAACATTCTTTTTGAAACATCACTTTCCCAGCAAAAGTGATAATAGCTGATTTAACCTGAGTTAGTAATGAAAGAATCAACATCAACTTGAATTTGAGGGCATGTTTTCAGAAAAGCAGACTATCTCACAAAAATTTAAATTTTAATTGATTGGTTCAATAAGTTTAAGGAATATTAACCTGAGAATCAGGATACCTGCTTCTTGGTTCATGTATGACTTTGTACAAGTTACTTCACTTTTCTGGGTCTCAGATTCCTATTTTATTATTTTTTTTTCTGAGACAAAAGTCTCACTTTGTTGCCTTGGGGTTGAGTACTGTGGTGTTATAGCTCATAGCAACCTCAAACTCCTGGGCTCAGGCAATCTTTATGCCTCAGCCTCCCAAATAGCTGAGACTACAGGCACCTACCACATCTGGCTAATTTTTCTATTTTTAGTAGAGATGGGGTCTCACACTTGTTTAGAGTAGTCTTGAATTCTTGAGCTCAACCAATCACGTCTCTGCTTCTTAGAGTGCAGGTTTATAGGAGTAAGCTATTGCGCCCAGCCAGACTCTACTTCTATAAAATAAGGGGGTTACACTGCAATATTTCTTTTCTTTCTTTCTTTCTTTCTTTTTTTTTTTTGAGACAAGAGTTTTACTTTGTTGCCCTTGGTAGAGTGCCATGGTGTCATAGCTCACAGCAACCTCAAGCTCTTGGGCTCAGCCTCCCAAGGAGCTGGGACTATAGGCACCTGTCACAATGCCTAGCTATTTTTAGAGGTGGGATCTTGGTCTTGCTCAGGCTGGTCTCAAACCTGTGAGCTCAGGCAATCCACCCACCTTGGCCTCCCAGATTGCTAAGATTACAGGTGTGAGCCATCGTGCCCAGTTAACTGCAATATTTCTGAGGTTTCTTCTAGCTCTGAGGTTCTATGACCTTAACTAGAATCATGAGTCAATTGATACAGTAGTTTATTTTGGCTCTATTTCATAGTTAGAATGAAATATTAATGAGAGTTTTACACAATAATCATTAAATTATAATAATAATATACATACCTAAAAGGAAACTTGGAAAATAAAGAAAAAGAAAAAAGAACTATCCATAGCTTCACCATCCTAATATGTAATGCATGAACACATTTTCTTCCATTGCTTTTTTATATTCACAAATATATGCTATTTTTAACTAATCATACTCATTTTCTTGATGTCAATTATTTGTTTTAAATTTTTTTTCTTTGAGACAGAGTCTCACTATGTTGCCCTTGGTAGAGTGCTGTGGTGTCACAGCTCACAGCAACCTCAAACTCTTGGGCTTACGCAATTCTTTTGCCTCAGCTCCCAAGTAGCTGGGATTACAGGTGCCCGCCACACCTGGCTATTTTTTGTTGTTGTTGTTGCAGTTGTCACTGTTGTTTTTAGCAAGCCCAGGCTGGGTACAAACCAGCTAGCCTTGGTGTATGTGGCCAGCGCCCTACCCACTGAGCTACAGGTGCCGCCCATATTAAATGTAACTTTTATGTGACACAGGAACCTTCGTAAGAAAATGAAGACCCAAAGAAATAAATAAGCCTGAAGATTTTTATACTATGTTTGATGAAGAGTGGAGAGTCATAGAAAAATATGATAGGACAAAGGAGAGATGAGCTAAGGGTAATAAACTGAGATATGTACCAAGACCTATTTGTTCATATTCTTATTGGGGTACCTCTGTCTTGGAGAAAAGGATGTTAGGAATAGCACTTCTTATTAGAGGGTCTGAAGACTTGCTTTGTAGGAAAAGGGCAGGGGAAGGTCAGACAGATTTTTTCGGCATTTGCCATTTTCTCAAATTCCTTTGGTTTAAGATATTTAATATTCTAAGAGTTCCAAATTTGGTGTAGCATGTTCTGAACTCACAGAAGGGTACGAACATTTTAATTACACACTACCATGGTTTATTTTAGTAAGAGTCTGTGATTTTGCTAAGCAGCATTCTTTCACCTTCCTCTGATAGTACACACACTATTACAGGGAAACCAAGCCCATCCTCATGCTCACACTATGTGCTTTGGAAATAACTAACTTGACCCACATCCCTTCCCCATTTCTCAGAGAGTAACCACAAGGTTCAGACCTACGAAATCAGGGCATTCCATTCCCCAGGGCACAGTTCAGGGCTAGACATGTGACCTAGATGTTGCTAATAGCAACAAAGCAAGAAGACTTTGGTAAGTTTGTTGGAAGAGATGGCATGTGTTCTTTTCTTCCGAGGCTATAAGCAGGGAGATTAATGTAAGCCTGGAACTGCTGGGAGCCAGCACATGGAACCTGACAATGAAGCTAAAACAGAAGACAAAGCTGAGAGATGAGGAAATACTAAGACCAGCTTTGTTTGAATCCTTGGGTTCCGTAATTCCTGAAGCCAGAACTACCCTAGAATTTTTCATTAAAGTGAATAAAAATTTTCCATAGTACTTTAAACCATTTCATTCATTCATTCACTTACTATGTATCACTCAAAGAAAAAAGCCTAACTGTTCCAGTTAGCTTTTTGTTTTAATTATTTTTTACCTTTTAAAAAATTTATAAACTTTAACTTTTAGAGCATTTTAGGTTCACAGCAAAATTGAGGGGAAGTTCCCATATATACCCTATCCCCACAGATGCACAACCTCCTCACTATATCAACATCCTGTACCAGAGTGGTACATTTGCCACACTCTGACACATTATTACCATCCAAAGTCCATAGTTTACACTATACTCTTTGTACTCTCTTTTTTTTTTTTTTGAGACAGAGCCTATGTTGCCCTTGGTAGAATGCCTTGGAGTCATAGCTCACAGCAACCTCAAAGTCTTGGGCTCAAGCAATTCTCTTGCCTCCCTTAGCCTCCCCCTAGCTGGGACTACAGGCACCCAACACAATGCCCAGCTATTTTTTGTAGCAGTTGTCATGTTTAGCTGGCCCAGGCTGGGTTCAAACCCGCCACTCTTGGTGTATGTGGGGCAGGCACAGAGCCTAGATTATACTTTTTTTTTTCCTTTCTTCCTTTAACGGTTCTCTTGCCCTTTGCCTCCCAAGTAGCTGGGAATACAGGTGCCCACCACAACACCCAGCTTTTTTTTTTTTTTTTTGTAGAGATGGGGTCTCACTCTGGCTCACTCCAGCTCATGCTGGTTTTGAACCTCTGAACTCAGGAAATCCACCCTCCTTGGCCTCCTACAGCGTTAGGACTACAGGCGTGAGCAACCACGCCTGGCCTACATTATACTCTTGATGTTATACAGTCTATGGGTTTTGACAAATGCATGGTGACGTGTATTTATCATTGTAGTACTTTTTACTTTTTTTTTTTTTTTGTAGAGACAGAGTCTCACTTTATCGCCCTGGGTAGAGTGCCGTGGCGTCACACTGCTCACAGCAACCTCCAGCTCTTGGGCTTAAGCGATTCTCTTGCCTCAGCCTCCCTAGTAGCTGGGAC